>WNWK01047805.1:0-13785 GCA_009830355.1 Cherax destructor
TCGGATCATTATTTGGTTGTAGCTACAGTTAGAGTAAAGGTAGATGGGACAAAAGAAAATGGCAACAGCAAGTAAGAGAGGTAAAAGTGTATAAACTAAGGGAGGAGGAAGTTAGGGTGAGATATAAGCAACTATTGGCAGAAATGTGGGCTAATGCAAGTATGAGTAGTGGGGGGGGTTGAAGAGAGTTGGGATAGTTTTAAAAATGCAGTATTAGAATGTGGGGCAGAAGTTTGTGGCTATAGGAGGGTGGGTGCAGGAGGAAAGAAGAGTGAGTGGTGGAATGAAGAAGTAAAGGGTGTGATAAAAGAGAAAAAGGTAGCTTATGAGAGGTTTTTACAAAACAGAAGTGTAAATAGAAGAGCAGAGCATATGGAGAGTAAAAGAAAGGTGAAGAGAGTGGTGAGAGAGTGCAAAAGAAGAGCGGATGAAAGAATGGGAGAGGCTCTGTCAAGAAATTTTGCTGAAAACAAGAAATTTTTTTGGAGATAAACAAGGTAAGAAAGCCTAGGGAATGAATGGATTTGTCAGTTAAAAACAGAGTAGGGGAGTTAGTAGATGGGGAGCTGGAGGTATTGGGTAGATGGCGGGAGTATTTTGAGGAACTTTTAAATGTCGATGAAAAAAGGGAGGCTGTAATTTCATGTACTTGCCAGGGAGGTACAACATCGTTTAGGAGTGAAGAAGAGCAGGATGCAAGTGTGGGGGAGGTGCGTGAGGGATTGGCAGAAAGCATGTATAGTTCCTTTATATAAAGGGAAGGGCGATAAAAGTGTGTAGAAATTATAGGGAAAGAAGTTTACTGAGTATACCAGGTAAAGTGTATGGCAGGGTTATTATTGAAAGAATTAGAGGTAAGACACAGTAGGATTGCAGATGAGCAAGGAGGCTTTAGAGTGGGTAGGGGATGTGTAGATCAAGTGTTTACAGTGAAGAAAATATGTGAACAGTATTTAGATAAAAGTAGATTAGTTTTCATTGCATTTATGGATTTAGAAAAGGCATATGATAGAGTGGATAGGGGAGCAATGTGGCAAATGTTGCAAGTGTATGGAATAGGTAGTAAGTTACTGAAGGCAGTAAAGAGTTTTTATGAGGCTCATGTTAGGGTGTGTAGGAGAGAGGGAGATTACTTCCCGGTAAAAGTAGGTCTTAGACAGGGATGTGTAATGTCACCATGGTTGTTTAATATATTTATAGATGGGGTTGTAAAAGAAGTAAATGCTAGGGTGTTGGGGAGAGGGGTGGGATTAAATTATGGGGAATTAAATGCAAAATGGGAGTTGACACGGTTACTTTTTGCTGATGATACTTTGCTTATGGGAGATTCTAAAGAAAAGTTGCAAAGGTTAGTGGAAGAGTTTGGGAGTGTGTGTAAAGGTAGAAAGTTGAAAGTGAACATAGATAAGAGTAAGGTGATGAGGGTATCAAACGATTTAACCCTTAAACGGTCCAAACGTATATATACATTCTTACCGCTACTGCCCCGAATATTTTGAAAAAAAAAAAAAAAAAAATTATATAGAAATGAAGAGCACATTTTTTTAAGCGTTATAGGATAAAAAAAAAGAAATCTAGGGTTAGTAGTTACCGAGATATGAGGCGGAGAAGTTGGCACTGGATGCTCACCTGACAGCAACAGGAGCCCTGCCACTTGCAGAATCGTTGCTGATATACCTTTTTTTCTCTTTTTTTTTTTTTATGGGAGATTCTAAAGAAAAGTTGCAAAGGTTAGTGGACAAGTTTGGGAGAGTGTGTAAAGGTAGAAAGTTGAAAGTGAACATAGATAAGAGTAAGGTGATGAGGGTATTAAACGATTTAAATAAAGAAAAATTGGATATCACATTGGAGAGAGGGATTATGGAAGAAGTAAATGTTTTCAGATATTTGGGAGTTGACGTGTCAGCGGATGGTTTTATGAAGGATGAGGTTAACCATAGAATTGATGAAGGAAAAAAGGTGAGTGGTGCATTGAGGTATCTGTGGAGACAAAAAACTTTATCCATGGTGGCAAAGAAGGGAATGTACGAAAGTATAGTGGTACCAACACTCTTATATGGGTGTGAAGCATGGGTTGTAAATGCTGCAGCGAGGAGGAGGCTGGAGGCAGTGGAGATGTCCTGTTTAAGGGCAATGTGTGGTGTAAATATTATGCAGAAAATTCGGAATGTGGAAATTAGGAGAAGGTGTGGAGTTTCTAAAAGTATTTGTCAGAGGGCTGAAGAGGGGTTGTTGAGGTGGTTTGGTCATTTAGAGAGAATGGATCAAAGTAGAATGACTTGGAGAGCGTATAAATTTGTAGGGGAAGGAAGGCGGGGTAGGGGTCGTCCTAGAAAAGGTTGGAGGGAGGGGGTAAAGGAGGTTTTGTGGGCGAGGGGCTTGGACTTCCAGCAAGCATGTGTGAGCGTGTTAGATAGGAGTGAATGGAGACGAATGGTTTTTGGGACCTGACGAGCTGTTGGAGTGTGAGCAGGGTAACATTTTGTGAAGGGATTCAGGGAAACCAGTTAATTGATTTAGTTGGACTTGAGTCCTGGAAATGGGAAGTACAATGCCTGCACTTTAAAGGAGGGGTCTGGGATGGTGACAACTGGGAGGGACTATTCTTAATTGTCGTATCTGAGCGCCTCTGCAAAGACAGTGATTATGTATGAGTGTGGTGAAAGTGTTGAACGATGATAAAAGTATTTTCTTTTTGGGGATTTTCTTTCTTTTTGGGTCACCCTGCCTCAGTGGGAGACGGCCGACTTGTTGGAAAAAAAAAAAAAATTAGGTACAGTGGACCTTCGCCATTCGAATTTAATCCGTTCCAGGAGCTTGTTCTTAATGTGAAATGTTCGAAAGGCTATTTAATTTTTCCCATAAGAATTAATGGAAATATAATTAATCTGTTCCTGCTGTCAGGAGGCATGACAAAATAGTACTTCACTGTGAAGCTATTATCAACTCGACAGCTTATTTATCTATCACAATTCATCTAATATGACATAATAAACAATATAAATAACATAAAAACCTGATATACACTCTAGAATGAATAAAATATGTATGTCATTACGAATGTGGTGGCTGGGAAGGATGGTGGTGGCGAGCATTCTCGCTACAGCTGTGAAAACATCTTCCCATTCTTTCCTCCTTAAGACGTGTTAGTATAAGAGAAAACGGAGTTTGTAATGCTATCTGCATTAGATCACTTCCAGTCAGCTTCAAGTAGTGAACAGAAATCGTACGTGTCAGGCTGGTAACAGCAACAACTGGTTTGTTTACAAAACTCCCTCCCGAACCTTCATTTAATCTTGTTTACTCACCACTGCCTCTACCACCACTGCCTCTACCACCACTGCCTCACACTTAATGAACAAACTCCAAATAATTATAATTAAGTGTGAAATGTCTGGATGAGCGTGCAGGGTATTGTTCTCTCGAGTGTAAACAACGAGGGACTGGCTCTCCAAGTGCCTGGGCGGACAGGTGATGGACACACTTTTTCGAATCGTGATATTTTGTTTGCATGACGATATCGATTTTCTTGTTCTAATGACGATTTGTTCGAATGCCGAGCCGTTCGAATAGCGGGGGTCCACTGTATTCATGTTACTTAATTACCTTAACCCTTAAACTGTCCAAACGTAGATATACGTTTGTACGCGTACTGCTCCGAACGTAGATCAACGTTTTATTTTTCATTCCTTCAAATTTAGTGCAATTGGCCTGAGTCGCCTAGACATGAGAGAATGGGTCTGCGCCCTCAGTGTGCGCAGTATTAAAAAAATCTGGGACCACTTAGTACCTTGTGGGAGCACTAGTTCAATTGAGTGCCAGCTGGAGCAAATAATGTGGCAAACACCATGGATTCACTGATGTCATGTCGCATTAACACTCCCCTTATAAGAGGAAAGTAAAAATAGGTTCGATAAATACATGAGTGGCTGTGGGTGGGTGTGAGTTGGACCTGACTAGCTTGTGGTCTGATGCTGTGCTCCTTCCTTCAGAGGATGTGACCTGACTAGGTGGGTCATTGGTCTAAGCTGGGGGTGACATGGACTTGCCTTGCATGGGCCAGTAGGCCTTCAGCAGTGTTCCTTCTTTTTTACGTTCTTATATATTCGGCAGGCTGGCTTTGGCTGTCTCTGGCTGTCTCTGTGTCTATATCTGTCTATATCTCTGTCTATATCTGTCTATATCTGTCTATATCTCTGTCTATATCTGTCTATATCTATCTGTCCTATATCTCTGTATCTGTCTATATCTGTCTATCTATATATATCTGTAATATCTCTCTCACATGTACACATAAGTACAGTTATTATACATAGTGTAAATTATTTAGGATAACCTAAAAATCCAGGCAAAGTCCTATACAATACTTGTATATATAAGACATAATACACATGACTGGCAAGTAATACGCATTGTCACATTGTCACTTCTGCATCGCGTATAATACCTGTTGGCTTACGAGCCGCACTCAGACTGAGACAAGCAGACGGAAAGACACACACACACACAGGCAGACGGAAAGATACACACACAGGCAGACGGAAAGACAGATAAGCAGAGCTAGACAGACAGACAGATAGACAGTGGAAACAAGGAGAGGGTTCCCTGCTCCCATTCATCAATGTCATTGGGCTGTCAGTGTTATCTGACACTTGTCATAACACCATTCTTCAAGGAGTTTCATATACTCCAGGCACACACAGGCAGACAGAAAGACAGATAAGCAGAGCTAGACAGAGACACAGACAGATAGACAGATGGACAGATAGATAGACAGATACAGTGAAAACAAAGCGAGGGTTCCCTGCGCACATTCATTCATCAATGTCATTGGGCTGTCAGTGTTATCTGACACTTGTCATAACACCATTAGTCAAGGAGTTTCATATTATACTCCAGGCACACATAGGCAGGCAAACAAAGACAGATAAGCCGAGCTAGACAGATAGATAGAAACATAGACAGATAGACAGATAGATAGACAGATAGACAGATAGATAGACAAATAGACAGATAGATAGAGAAACAGATAGACAGATAGATAGACAAACAGATAGATAGACAGATAGACAGACAGATAGATAGATAGATAGACAGATAGATAGATAGACAGATAGACAGATAGACAGATAGATAGATAGACAGATAGATAGATAGACAGATACAGACAGTGAAAACAAAGCAAGGGTTCCTGGCACACATTCATTCATCAATGTCACTGTCTTATCAGTAGTTATCTGACAATTGTCATAACACCATTCTTCAAGGAGTTTCATATATACTCCAGGATGTCTAAAACATTGCTGGGACCTATAAATACTTTGTATATATTTATAGACAATAGTAAATGACCAAGGCAGGTGAAATTGTTCACCTGTTGGTGTCATTGTGACTATTTGAGTACTATTTCAGTACCTAATATTAGTGTTAGAACAAAGATTGGCTATGAAATCACAAGAACTATTATAAATTGTAATTACCAGAACATAAAAATTGTATAAAATAAAATAAAAACTAGAAAAAAAAGTATATCGGCATTACTTCTGCAAGCGGCAGGACTTGTTGTTGCCGTCAGGTGAGCATCCAGCACCAACTTGTAGGGCTTATATCTCGGTAAGTACTGGCCCTAAAAATTTTTTTTTTAGCCTATCCTGTTTATAAAAATGCGCTCTTCATTTTTTTAAAAAAAAACGATTTTTTTTTTTTTCAAAATATTCGGAGCAGTGCGCGAGTGAACGTAGATCTACGTGTGGACAGTTTAAGGGTTAATTACATCAATACATATTGGGTCCTATAGCCCCATAACAGTGTTGAATACAAGTGTACATATATATATTATGCATTATATTGGTCTCACAGGCCACAAACATTACTGAAAAGAAACAAAATTAGAAAAGAAAAAAAGTAAACAAAGTAGTAAAATAAAAAAATGAGACTTTACGGAGGTTACCGATGTTGCTGCCACACAGTCACTGAGGGTCAAATTCACGCCTCTATCTTGGAAAATACTGATCGGAATTTTTTTTTGTTTATTACCTATAGAAAAATATCTAATTCTGTAAGAATTTTTTTTTTCGAAAATTCTTGGATCCTGGCTATCACTGAGATTTGGCCTCTGGACCCTGAAAGAGTTAACCAACTTGTACTGAATTACACGGTATTTTAAAGGTAGGACGAGATGTCTACCTATTGCGCTATGTGTATTCTAACCTAACCACTCTGTGATCCGGCAAAATCACTAATCCGGCACCCTACATATTCCAATGACACTGGATTAATGATGGTCGACCCATATTGAACATATTCACTACTCTGAGCCTATATCAAAATACAGTGGTCCCTCGGTTTTCGCCGAAAATTTGTTCCAGAATGCTGCTCAAGTGCCATTACCGAACGAATTTACTTCCTTAAGAAATAATGTCACGTAGGTTAGTCTATTTCAGACCCCCAAAAATACACTTGCAACAGCACTTACGAAAATACACTTACATAAATGTTTGAGTTTGGAGATGCACGAAAACCGAGGGACCACTGTAATCTATTTCACTAGCATGTCTAACATTCTATCAAATGATACCAAACAACAGCCAATAAAACAATCACCCTAGGAAACACTTCACAGTTGTTGTTTTAAACCAACACAAGATCAAAAGTTTGCTTTTCCCACGATGTATTGAGTGAAGCAGGTTTTTTTTTTATATACTATGCACACTCACCACACAAACCCTCCCTCTCATGTCTAGACTAAAATTGATTGCTCAAAGCATGTTTGAGGGTGCTGTGCAACACAGACCAATGTGAGCAACACTGGCATCAATAACATAAGTCTATACAGGAGACAGAGAAAGAATTAAGCACATTTCTATTGAATGGTTTTAATATTTTTTTATCATCACTCATGATCCCATTAAACGATATGCTCACAGATACATGGATATAAATACACGACATCATCTTTAAAATTATACGATGAATAAAATGACTGCAAGGAAACATTTTTAAGATTCTCAAAATTTCTACATCCAAAAAAGAAAGTTTATTTTCTTCTATGTGACAGGTAACTGACTCAGAATAAGAAACATCACAACAGAACTTGCTGATTAATAAATATTTGTTTCATATAGTTAATAACAAAGTACAGTGGACCCTCGGTTAACGAAATTAATCCGGTCCAGGAGCTATTACTTAATCTGAATCTTTTGTTATCTGAAACCTTATTTCTTATAAGAAATAATGTAAATACAATTAATTCGTTCCACAAAAAAATAATCACTCAAAAAAAAAAAAACAATAACATTTACTTACCTTTATTGAAGAGTTGCAGGCATCTGGAAGGTAGAGTTGCTGACAGGGGCAGGGTGTTAATGGTTGGAAGGGGAATCTCCCTCCAAAAGGACTTCAGGTAACAAGTCCCTCTCTGGGGTTACTTCCCTTCTTGGTATTTTAACGCCACTAGGACCAGCTTGAGAGTCACTAGACCCCTGTCTGGTGAAGTAACTGTCCAGAGTCCTCTGTTTCTGGCGACTCTTCAACACTTTTCTGAAGTACAACATGGCTCTGTCACTGAAGTGGTTGCACAGAAGGCTCATTTCAGCTTGCTCAGGGTGGTATCTTTCAACAAATGTCTGCAACTCATTCCACTTTGTACACATCTCCTTAAGCACTGAAGAAGGCACCTCCTTATCTCTCTCTCTCTCCTCCTGTGAAGCAATAACCTCAGCTGTGGTCTGTTGCTGTTCCAGATGAAGCTCTTGCAGCTCTTCAGTTGTTAGCTCTACCCTGTGCTCCTCCACCAACTAAATGTTTTTCATTGATCCACACCAACAACAACTTCTCAACCTCATCCACTGTTTTCGATCTATGTTTCGTTAACAAATTAACCCCTTTTGCAACATTAGCTTCCTTGATCTCATTTCTCTGTGCCAGGATAGTGCCGATAGTAGATGGAGTTTTCTTGTACATCCTGGCAAGATCACTCAGACGTACACCACTCATATTTTTCTATGATTTCCTTCTTCAGTTCGATGGTGTTCCTCACTCTCTTTACCACAGAGGTGCCACTAGGAAGCTTCTTTGGACCCATGGTGACTTATTTCACAGTGACAATCACTAAACCACCAAAAAAGACACCAAATATATTGTGAATCTTTGAAAGAGCGTGCTAGGTAATGTTCTCTCAATGGTAAACAACGCTTCACTGGCATCCTGCGCTTGCGCGGAGCAGGCGGACACGTCTAATACATTTCGGTAACCGAGGAATTTTTCGCTAACCGATTACGAAAAAAGCTTACGTTTTCCAAAGCTTACGTTAACGGAACCTTTCGTTAACAGAGGGTCCACTGTATTAATTTTATTATAATAACTGTTATATTACCTACCTGAACCAAAATTCCGCCAAGGATAATAGAGACTGTTAAGTCAAACGTTCGCTGTGTGAGCTCCACACTAGCAGAGAGAGCAGCAACTTTCATAAGGGGTTGAGGAACGTTTCCAGAAGCCTTTTTCAACTCTAGGCTTATTTCTGAAAATTTGGAGGTAACATTTATTTTATATATTTACTAGAAATTCATTTGCATTAAAGTTGTGATGTAAAAAAATTATGTAAAAGATATTGACAGTGGAGATGACAACTCCCTCACTCCTAAAAATATGTCCAGCTTCATTGCATTTACTTTCTGGCCAACTTTTCTAGTGTACTCTTCAGGGACAGATTTATGAAGGATCCTTAGATTTTCTCATTTTTTCAAAAGTATTTTGAACTGCAGCAACACCCTATCTCAAATAGTTTTGAAAAATACTATTCTACATATTTATTAATCTGAGTGAAGAATTTCTTGTGTATTCTACACGGTGTGGAACAGACAAAGTAAACATATAGGCTTATAAATAACAAAAAAGGCACAATACCGTGACTGGAACAATACACACACAACCCGCACATATAAAAGAGAGGAGCTTACGACGACGTTTCGCCCGACTTGGACCATTTACAAAGTCACACAGTGTGACTTTGTAAATGGTCCAAGTGCAAGCGTCGTGCTCCTCTCTATATGTCGGTTGATGTATATATAGGCTTATATTATAAATAATTTATTGTACCATAAATGCCTTTAGATCAGCTTTAATTTGTCATATGAAACAAGTTACTATTTCCAGAACAATTTTCACATTTATGATCACACACACTATGTCCATGGATGTGGTCACCATGTCTGAATATTGTAGTAACAGTAGAATACAAAGGTAAGGTAAGGTAATAGTAGAATACAAATGGTACATGAAATGGGATTATTCCTACATCATGCTAACTTTCATTATTGCTAGTAAATTATGTGTTACTATTAACAAACATTACAATGTTGTTCCATGATACTTTTTTTTTTTCCTACTTATGGCAAATCAACACTTTTTTTTTGGTAACACTGGCCTTCTCCCACAAAGATAAAGTGACCCAAAAATGTTACTCTGCTCACACTTCAACAGCATATCAAACCAAAAACCACTCACAAAAGCCTCTTGGATGGCCAAGACCTAAGCAATCAAAAACTTCTTTACCCACTCCCTAACCTTTCCAAGGACAACACCTACCCCTCCTTTCCTCCACTCCAGATTTGTATACCCTTCTATTAATCCTATTTTTCTCTACCCTCTCTAAATGTCCAAACCACCTCAACACCACCTCATCAGCCCTCTTAACCCTTAGTGTCGAGACCCCTACTTGCAAACTTGCTCATATTGTTGAAGAATTAAAAAAAAATTCTTATTAAATGATAGAGAATCTTTTTCCAAAGGTAATGAAACCAAAAGTTCAAAATTTGATGGAAAAACTTATGTTATTACACTCTTGCAAAGTTAGCGGTCTCGGCAATATTTACGCATTGGCGATTTCACCCACTTTGAGTCCTATTTTGGGCCAATTCCTTTGTTCCACTCGACCAAACTCATAGCTATTTCTGTAGAACTCCTTTAATTCTATCAATTAAGTACAAAAAATCACCCATTTACCTATTTCAACTACAGTGGTCCCTCGGTTTTCGCCGAAAATTCGTTCCAGAATGCTGCTCAAGTGCCATTACCGAACGAATTTACTTCCTTAAGAAATAATGTCACGTAGGTTAGTCTATTTCAGACCCCCAAAAATACACTTGCAACAGCACTTACGAAAATACACTTACATAAATGTTTGAGTTTGGAGATGCACGAAAACCGAGGGACCACTGTACACACAAAAGTTATCAGAAATTACTAATTTGGCCAATTTCACACAAAATTCAAGAAAGGCCAATTTCAAAATAGGGACCAAAATAAACAATGCAGATATTCCTGGCACTAAAATAACATTTTCTCTGTTCATTAGTCACGTCTCCAGGACCCTCTTATATTACACTTGCTTTTCATTTTGAATTTTTATTCACACAAAAATTAGATTTACTGTTATTCAGACTATTGCATAATTGAATAAATAATATCAGAGCATTCATGAATGCATACTGGACCCATCAGCTGACATGTATTGGACACATGACGTGTTTTGTTTACTTTTGAATTTCATAAAAAATCTAACATGTCCGCTACTTTAAGCTCAATTTCAAGCTACTTTAATCAGTAAACCATTCAAAATCAGCTGTATTTCTGTAATATATCTTCCATTCTATCCAATGAGAAGAAGAAAACGACAATTCAAAATAAATAACATGAAAATACACCGCAAATTCGGTTTTAAGCAAAAAACATTGTCGCAGTTTTTTCCCCATGCACTGCATGCTGCAGGATTTTTTTATACTGCACACACTAACCATGCAGACAAGATCTGAAGCTGCTAGAATTTTGGCGTTGTATTACGGGAGCGACACTGGCTTCAAAGTCGTAATTTTATGGGAGCAACACCAAAGGGGTTAATAATCCTTTTGGTAATTAATATTCCCATACAATAACTATACATGCATTTATACCACAAGTAGTGTCCTATAATATTCTTAACAGAAAACTATTCTTAAGTATTTAGAAGTGAGGTTCAAATTAAATTTTTTTTTTATTTTTACATGACACAATACGTATTTGCATACTGTAAGTGGGTGAGAGGAGTTCTTCCGTAACCTATGCATGTCATCAAAGGCGACTAAAATGCAGAATGCAAGGGATTAGTAACCCCCTTTAACCCTTTGGGGGTCCACAGGCCCTCTCCGAAATTCGTTCTCAGGGTTCCAAATTTTCAGAAAAAAAAAAAAATTCTTATGAAATGATAGAATCTTTTTCCGATCACAACAACACCAAAATTATGAAATTTGATCGAAAACTAAGTAAATTATGCTTTTGCGAAGTTAGCGGTAACGATGACATTTACGCATCGGCAATTTTGCCCACTTTGAGCCCTATTTTCGGCAAATTCCAATGTTTCAGTCTACTAAAGTTATAGCTATTTTGTTAGAATTATATTTGTTCTATCAATTGAGTACAAGAAACAGCCAATTTACCGATTTCAACTACCCAATAAGGTGGTCAGAAATTCGCAATTTGGCCAATTTCACACAAATTTCAAAAGATGCCAATTTCAAAATAGGGTCCAGAATAAATGAGACATTTCTGGCACTCAAATAACATTTTATCTGTTCATTAGTCACGTCTCCAAGCCCCTTTTACATTACTCTTGCTTTCCATTTTGAATTTTTATTCTCACAAAAAATAAAAGATTTACTGTTATGTATACAACTGCATCATTGTAAAAATGGTATAAATAATATCAGCGCACTTATGCAAGACTATTAGACTACCCAGTTGATGTGTATTGGACGCATGGCGTGATTTGTTTACTCTTGAACATAGGCAAAAATCGAACATTTTCGCTACTTTGCGCTTAGTTACAAGGTACTTGGCATCGTGAAACCAGTCAAAATTATCTCTATTTCTGTAATATATCATATATTCTATAAAATGAGACTAAGAAAACGAGAATACAAGCATAAATACCATACAAAAATAGACTGCAAAGTCGCTGTTTTAAACAAAAAACACGGTCATTTTTTTTTTCCTCGTTATGCACTGTGTGGTGCAGGATTTTTTTTATACTGCACAAACTGACCGCACAGACCCATTCTCTCACATCTTGGCCTACCAGCCTGTTTCTGCTTGATTTGAGGGCGCTAGAATTTAGGCGTACTAGTACGACCAAAACCCTGGCACGTATGCCGTACTAGTACGGCCAAAACCCCGAAAGGGTTAAACCCTTAACCCTTTGACTTTTGCAACCCCAAATCCTGTGGCGTCTCCTGGTGTCGCAAAATTTAAAAAAAAAAAAAAAAATCTTATATGATATGATAGAGAATCTTTTCCCGGTGGTAATGACACCAAAAGTACGAAATTTGATGGAAAACTTACGGAATTATGCTCTCACGAAGTTAGTGATCTCTGCGATATATACGCATCTGCGATTTCGCGACTTTGAGCCCTATTTTCAGCCAATTCCATTGTTTCAGTCGACCAAACTCATAGCTATTTCTTTAGAACTCCATTTGTTCTATCAATTGAGTACAAGAAACAGTCAAAAAACCGATTGCAACTACCCAATAAAGTGGTCAGAATTTGGAAATTTGGTCAATTTAATGCAAAATAAAAAAATGTCAATTTCAAAATAGGGTCCAGAATAAACAATGCAGACATTCCTGGGACTAAAATAAGATTTTCTCTGTTCATTATTCACGTCTTTAGGCCCCTCTTATATTACTCTTGCTTTCTATTTTTATTTTTTATTCACACAAAAAATAAAAGATTTACTGTTATGCAGACTACTGCATTATTGTAAAAATGGTATAAATAATATCAGTGCACTTGTGAAAGAATATTAGACTCACCAGTTGACGTGTATTGGACGCGTGGCATGGACGTGATTTGTTTACTCTTGAACATTTGCAAAAATCGAACATTTCCGCTTCTTTGAGCTCAATTTCAAGGTTGTCTTCATAATGAAACTAATCAAAATCATCTCTATTTCTGTAATATGTTTTCCATTCTATCATACGAGACCACGAAAAAGAGAATACAACCATAAATACTACACAAAAATGCACCTGAAAGTCGGCATTTTAATCCAAAAACAAGGTCATTTTTCTTTATCATTATGCACTGCGTGCTGCAGGATTTTTTTTATACAGCGCACACTGACCACAGAGATCCATTCTCTCATATGTGTACCTACCAGCTTTCTCCCACTATTTGAAGCCGCTAGAATTTTTGAGTATATATACGTCGGAAACAGTGGCTCGTACGACGTAGGTGAACATTTTCACCTACCTTGGTCATTTTCTATTGTCTAGAAATATATGCAAAGTACAGTGGTCCCTCGACTGACGAAATTAATCCATTCCAGGATCTATTTCTCAACACGAAACTTTCATAATTCGAAACCTTATCTCCCATAAGAAATAATGTAAATACAATTAATCCATTCCACTCAAAAATATTCACAAAAAATATTACAGTGGTCCCTCGGTTTTTGGTCATCTCCAACTCAACATTTATGTAAGTGTATTTTCGTAAAAATGCTGTTGCAAGTGTATTTTTGGGGTCTGAAATACACTAACCTATGTGACATTATTTCTTACGGAAGTAAATTCGTTCGGTAATGGGACTTGAGCAGCATTCTGGAACAAATTTTCGAACCGAGGCCCTGTATAAATAACATTTACTTACCTTTATTGAAGAGAGTTCCCGGCATCTGGAAGATAGGGAGGATGACAGGGGGGGTGTTAGTGGTTGGAAAGGAAATCCCCCCAAAAGGACTTCAGGTAA
>WNWK01047806.1:0-13785 GCA_009830355.1 Cherax destructor
GGATGCCCCCATTTGGATGCTTGGGGCGACCGCTGAACCCCCTCCCTCTGCACGCCACTGGATTCGTATTAGATACCAGTCGAGACTATATATACATTAACTTAAAACACGATAATCCTTAATGCCAGAAGTCTTTCTTAAAGTATAGACAGCTAATAACAAGCTATCAGTGTGAGTCAGATGAGTAGATGACGTTACCGACCATACCAGGGTCATTAACAGAGCTTCTATAAGGGTAGAATAACTTCCCTAAAGCATAAACAGATTCCAGTTTAATACGATTACTGATTACAGCGGTGTCTAGATACTGCACCGCAATGAGATCCAAGCTTTGTCTGAGACTAAGTAATATTTTTAGAGCAGGTAATTGTATTAAAAGCCGAGGGCCTGAATCTACTCTGAAGAAAGTGTATGAATCTACTCTTGAGTGAGTGTGTGAACCTACTGACTGTATCAATGCGCGGTAAGCTGACGTCAGGTTGGATCACATGACTTACAGGGAGACAGGCCAGTACCTGAACTAGTAACCGGCACTAACTTGTGGTTTCCCACTACATGAAAATCACATATTATGAACGCCTAACAAACACAATATAATATAATACATTAGCATTAACATGTATATAATAAAATAAAGAGCAACATCCTAGTATCATGATACATGAGGTCAGATAATAATATAAAGTTGGAAATCTATAATTTAGCTATTAGTGAAGAAATCTGCTATATAATATTAAGTGAAACCTTGTAATGGAATATTACTCGATATAAAATGTTGGGCAAGGTCATAATTCGCAACACCTCCTCCACACGACCGACGGTCGTACCAGGAACTGCGTAATCTACAACCAGTCATCTCTCAACCTTTGGGTGGTGGAGACATGTGCAAAGCTGCTCTCTCAGCCTGGTGGTCGTTGGTGGTACCAGCATGACAGCTTTTAGCAGACGATGAGTAAACACTGTATGTGTGGAAAAGGCGTGTGGGACTATTTCTGCTGTATTGTTGCCTGCAATATTATGCAATACATATGGGATCGCCAATGAAGATCTCTATGGAATATCGCTGAATGGAGTATCCAGGATTTTTGTCAAGTTCAGGAATGCAAGTACATATGAAGACAAGGTGGCACAGTATCAGGAAGAGAGTATCACTGTTAACACAGGGGTGACTGTTTGCCAGGTATTATACCTTGGTTAAAGTCCGCAATGTCCCATTTGAGATGGATGAACGTGATTTACAAGACATATTTGAGAGGTATGGGATTGTTCATCATGCTACCATGGCCCGGTGGAGTGATGGTTCGTATGCAGGGCTGCTGGAAGGCACATTTTCACTTAAGATGTCACTGCATCATCAAATACCATCTTATGTAGTTCTGGAAGCATTCTGCATGCAGGTGTTTGTGACATATGTGAAGCAGCAGTGTACTTGCAGGATTTGTGGTGGTTATGACCTCACTGCTGTGCAGTGTGGGGCTCGTAGGGGCCCTTCGGAGGATTCTCACTGATGAATGTCTGCAACGGAAGTGGAATCCTCTTCGATGACTGTGAGCTCTGAGGTTTCCTCTCGTAAATCTTGGAGTGAGAGGGAAAAGAGAGGGAGGAATTGGCTACGTCTGGGTGTGCTACCCTCCTGAATGACTCTCAGGTTGAGGGTATTGTACCAGTGCTTGGAGGTGAAGCACAGAAGGAAGAAAAGGACACGGTGGAGGCATCGATCCAGGAGGTTATGCAGGTATTGATGCGTGACCAGGAGAGCTGTCTGGATGCTGGACTTGTCGCAGTTATGGGTGTGGTGGAAGCTGTGACGGAAGGTGTGTGTGGCTTGAGGGAGGAAGATGGCGAATGGCTTAACGATGTGGAGGTGGGATTCATCGGGATGTGGAGTTGGAGGAGCCAATGCAGGCGGACAGTGGTTCCCGTAAAAGAGCAGCTAGGTCGTCTGACCTGGAAGATGTGTTAACGCCTGGGCAGAGGACTGGGAAGAAGTCCTGGGCAGATGTGACTGTAATGGATGATGGGGGACAGTCAAGCAAATGTCAGGTCAAGGGAGGTGGCAAAGTATCAGGGGGTGTGTGGGGAGGGGGCTCTGGGCAGGGTAATAGAAGTATCAAGGTGTCTAAGGAAAACTTATATATCATTCAGGTACTCACCTAATTGTACTCACCTAATTGTGGTTGCAGGGGTCGAGACTCAGCTCCTGGCCCCGCCTCTTCGCTGTCTGCTACTGGGTCTCTGCTCTCCCTGCTCCATGAGTTTTATCATACCTTGTCTTAAAACTATGTATGGTTCCTGCCTCCACTATATCTTTCTCTAGACTATTCCACTTCCTGACTACTCTGTGGCTGAAGAAATGCTTCCTAACATCCCTTTGACTCATCTGAGTGTAACAATCAATGTGTGTAACAATCAATGTAAACGGTATACGGTCTGATTGGAAGCATGGTGGCTTTTGTGCTTTTTTGGTGAGACACAAGCCAGATGTTGTTTTTCTGCAAGAGTATAACTTTAAGAGTGAAGGTGAATTAAAGATTCCTGATTATGCAGTCTATATGGCGTGTTCCTTGCGACTAAAGGGTGGCGTTGCAGTATTAAGGAAACCAGCCCATTTGTGGTTCAGCATAGTGAGGTGGGAGGAGAAGGGAGTGTGGTACAGGTGGAGGGGTTGTGGAGTGGGGTGCAGGTGGGGTTTATTTGTGTTTATGGGCTGGCTGAGGGAGATGTACGTATTAAGAATAGTTTTATTAGGGAGGTTCTAGTCTATCATTTGCAGTCACTTCCAGGAGTGTCAGTGGTTGGGGGATTGGAACAATGTTGTGCGGCGTAAGGACGTAGAACCTAGGGGAAAGGTTTGTCTCAGAACTTTTGGGGGATTTGATGCATGGGTTGGGTTTGGTTGATGTTGGAGAAAATCCGGTGGGGGGTGGTGTGCACACTTTTGTTCGTAGGGGTTATGCGGCTTGGATGGACAGAATTTATGTATCTAAGTGAGTGGAAGTGAGGAGGGTAGATGTCTTAGACGTGTATTTTTCAGATCATCGTGGGGTTTTAGTGGAGATGACATGGGGGGGGGTCTGCCCAAAAGAGGGGAGTGGGCAGGTGGATTTAATTAAGTGGTGGGATATGGTGGCGAAGAGTAAGATTAAGTCTTATTATGTTCAGAAGGGAAGGTAGGTAAACTAGATGGAGTATGGGCTAATGAGGTATCTGGAAGGTCAGTTGCAGACATGTTATAAATGATGGGAGAGTGTTACCCCGTAAATGTCATTGAGGGGTTGAAGGATTCGCTCAGGGAGATACAAAATCGACGTTTTAACGGGGCGCGTGTGGTGGAGAACCTGGAAGAGGTAATGTGGGGTGATAGGCCTTCTGCTTGTGTTTTGCGGGAGCAAAGGCAGCAGAGGCAGGCGACGAAAATGATGAGTATCTGTGTAATGGAGGGGTTAGAGGGGTATGGAGTGGGTCAGGTGATTCAATCGACGGAAGGAATGGGTGGCTATGTGGATGCGTGATTCAATAAGTATGGGAAGAGTGTGGGGGTTAATACAGAAAGGTTGCACAGTGGTGGTCTGGTGGTCTGGTGGCTAAAGCTCTTGCTTCACAAGGCGAGGGCCTGGGTTCGATTCCCAGCTAGGGCAGAAACATTGGGCGTGTTTCTTTACACTTGTTGTCTATGTTCCCCATCAGTAAAATGGGTACCTGGGTGTTAGTCGACTGGTGTGAGTCGCATCTTAGGACACTGACCTAATCTGCCCGAAATGCTCAGCATAACAAGGGACTTTCTACATAGTAGTATGTCACTGATGTCAGCTAGGCCTGTATACCATGTACATGTACTTGTAGTAAATAAAGATATTATTATTATTATTATTATTATTATTATTATTATGGGAGGCTTAGCACAGTGTTGCTTGGAGAGTGAAGTTAGGAAGGCTTTGGGAGGGCCGATAATTGAGGGGAAAATCTGGGATGCATTGGTGGGTATGAGGACAGGAAAGGCACCAGGCATTGACGGGTTGCCTGGGGATTTCTATGTTACTAATTGGGGGATTCTCAAGGTTTTTTTAGTGAGTTTGTTTAATACCATAAAAACGAGAGGGGTGTTGGGGATCTACAAAAAACTGGGATAGTAGTTTTGGTGCCAAAAAGGGAAAGGTGTACGTTTGTACAGGATTATAGGGCTATAAATTTAATGTGTAGAAGGTATTAGGTGTGCCTGGTAGGTCTCTGTATGAGGGACAAGGGAAAATTAGGCGTTTTATTGAGGAGCAACAATTGAAGGGAAGGAGTGGCGTCCTGGCTATAGATTGGCAAGGAGCTTATGATTGTGTAGAGCGTGAGGCTTTATGGAGTTTTATGAAATGGCAGGGGTTTGGGAGGGAAATATTGTCTTGGGCAAAATTGTTGTACGAGGGGGCACAGGTACGTGTCCAGGTGAATGGGAGGTTGGGTAGGCTTATGATGATGGAAAGGGGTCTCCATCAGGGATGCCCTATATCGCAATTGATGTTTGTGGTGTTGCAAGACCCCTTTTATAGGGCGGTCAGGTTAGGGGTAAGGGAAAGTGTGTTTCGGGTTCGTGAGGGAAAGCCGACAGGTATAGTCAGATATGTGGATGATACAACAATTCTGGTAGGGGGGGAGGTAGACATAAAATGTGTTGGTGAGTTGGTGGAGGTTTTTGGAACAGCATCGGGTATGAGGGTCAAATGCCAGAAGTCCATGTTAATGCGGGTGGGGGACTGGGAGAGGGGTGGGAATGTAGAGGAGGAATGGAGGGTGGTACAACAGGTGAAGATTTGTGGAATTATTCATGTGTGTAGCATACGGGAGGCTCAGGTGGTAAATTTTGGAGAAGTGGTGGACAAATGTGATCTTATTTGGAAAATTGTGGCACGTGATGTGGTGATGTGAAGCGTTTGCTGAAAAGGGTTTTCCATTTTATATGGGGGTCTGGGTGCGACTGGTTAAGTAGAGGTGTAGTGTGTCTACCAGTGAGGCAAGGTGGCTTGGGGTTAATTAATTTGCACCAAAGGTTAAAAGGGGTGTATGTGAAGCATAGTTTCTTGCGAAAGGGGAGGGGTAAGGGTCTGGAAACATTACATCGAGATTTTTGTCGATGGTGGAGGGGTAGGGACCTAAAGTATTGTGAGGACATGTTGAGGGGATTAATGTTCATATGGGAACCGGGTAATGTGCAGGTTGGGACCCTGGGAAGGGTGGGTCAAGGTAAGAGTGTGGCTGTGGTGCATGGTGTCTATCCATTGTTTGCATGGGAAGACATATGGAGAAGGTTACAGAAGTTGAGGATTCAGGCCAATGTGAGGGAGGTAATGCACAAATTTTTGCATAACATTTTACCTTCAGGGGAGGTTTTGGGGAAAAGGTTACAGAGAGGGAGTGCTGTGTGTGTGGGGGGGTTTGATACAGCCTATCATGCAGTTTATTTTTGTGAAAGTTTGGGACCAGTGAGGGAGTGGTATAGTAAGGTTGTGTGCATGTTGGGGGGGTGGTTTATCTGTTTTAAGAGCATTAAGTCTGGATGTGGGGGGGATGAGGGAACCTGTCCAACAGGCGGTGGGGTATCTTGTCATGGGTCATGCGGAAGTCAGGGGCGAGAGAATGGATAAGAGAGCTTGTGGTGTTTTATCGAACGAAGTGTCGAACTAGGGAGGTTATGGGGGCATGTTGGGAGCAGAAGTTTTCTGACAGTTATAGGAATCATTCCCTGCTCAGCTCCCATACTGAGAGGGTGTTCTGTGCAGGTCTCTGGCAGTCGCTTGTGAAAACACCTGATTTTCACAAGATGGTGGAACGGTGTAAGAGGAGGATGAATACAGTCTGTTTGGACATTGTGAAGGGGGCTATAACGCAAAGTAATGTGGATATTTTGCTACCCAGTATTGTCAGAGATGCTTATGGAATCCAGAATCGAGATTTATACAGGCTTTCGATGAATGGAGTGTCCCATATCTTCGGTAAATTCCTGTCTGCCGGTGTGTACGATACGGTGGTGGAACATTATCAGGATAGCCGAATGTAGATTACACCAGCTGTGGATGTCGTGATACGGGACGTATCACGATTTTATTCTTGGGTATGTCCTCGTAATGTACCATTTGAAGCACAGGAACAGGACATCAGGGACGCTTTTGCAAAATACGGTGTGATCCACGAAGCTTCTATGGGCCGCTGGACTACAGGTACATATGCCCATTTTCCTGAAGGTTCCTGTAGCCTCAAAATGACCTTGCGGACTCAGATTCCTTCATATGTCTTCCTAGAAGAATTCCGGACGCAGGTCTATGTGACCTATGCAGGTCAGGTCCGGACATGTCGCATATGTGGGTAAACAGGTCATATGGCAAAAAACTGCAATCAACATATACATCTGGAACAGTATACTGGCTCTGAGGATGACAGGAAGGGTGACGAAATGGAGAGGAAGCGACAGGATGTAGGCGTGGTATCAACGGGCAGGTGGAGTGACGAGGTGGACAGAAACAGACAGGGTGTGTACTTTACCCACAGAGTTGGTGGGGTCAAATGAATCTGCAAGTGATGTGAGTCATGATGTGATGGACTTGGCAATGGGTCTAGAGGATCCTTTGATAGGCGGCTTGCAGGATTTGTTGCATAGTCCTTTGGGTGCTTTGTCCACCCAGGATGGAGAGAGTGCCAGTGTTGTGAGAAGAGAGGCATGGTGGAGGTAAATTCTATTGTCTGTGGAGAAGCACTTGATATGATTGGGGAAACGAGAGGGGGTCAGCTGTCGGATGAGGTGATATATGTGGAGGTGTATCAACCTCCGAAGGATAAGGGTGGTGACAAGCAAGTCATGGAGCTTTCACGGAAACGTCCTAGTGGAGCAGGGGAGGATGATGTCCTCACCCCATCTCAAAGGGTAAAAAAAACTTGGGTAGAGGTTGCTAAAGGTGGGAAAGGAGGTGGCAGGAGTAGGATGGAAGGGTTTGAGGTGAAACGGCTTATTGACAAGACAGGAGAAAAATCAGATGTCATTGATAATGGTGATAAAGAAATCAAGGTTGGTATAGTTCAGACAAATGTTCAAAAATTGCAGAAACCTAGAGGGAAGCCCCCATTGCCGTTTTCAGGAGCCTTACGCTAAATGTGAATGGCCTCAAAAATAAGGTCAAACGTCGGTGGTTGGAGGTCACATTAAAGAGGCTGAGGGTGGATGTAATTTTCATACAGGAGCATAATTATAGGTGTGGGAATGACTTACGTTTAAAGGGGTATCAGGTTTTGGCGGGCAGTTCGGAGAATTTCAAGGGTGGAGTTGCTGTGGGAATAAGTGAATCTAGCCCTTTCAGCCTGCGGAGACGGGAGGAGGGGGGGGCGAGTGGTGAGGGTTGAGGGGATTTGGGGTGGCATTAATGTTTGTTTTATTGGGGTATACATGCCGGCAGTGGCATGTAAGAGGATCAAAGAGAATTTTGTCAAGGAGATTTTGATTTATTATATGCGTAGTTTACCTGTAGTATCTATGGTTGGAGGGGATTGGAATTGCGTAATTCGTGGAAAGGATG
Source organism: Cherax destructor (assembly GCA_009830355.1). NCBI lineage: Eukaryota > Metazoa > Arthropoda > Malacostraca > Decapoda > Parastacidae > Cherax > Cherax destructor. The sequence continues at coordinate 7,551 of WNWK01047806.1, forward strand.
TGGAACCTTGAGGGGTTGGTTGTGATCTAGGAATTTTAAGGGAAGTTCTAAAGGGGGTCATTTTGGTGGATGTAGTGTAGGGGGATAATTGGAAGGTGGACTATACTTTTGTTAGAAGTGTAATGAATGCGGTGAATGTGGTGCGAGTGCAGTGTTTAGATGTGGGTATTTCTGATCATAGGGGTGTATTGGCAGATGTGGGATGGAATGGAGCAGTAACTACGTATCCTAGTTACTGGAAATTGAATGTGAAGATTCTGGAAGGCGGTGATACAGGTGAGCGTTTCAAAGAGTGGTGGGATGGGTTATGGAGGGAAGGGAAGCAGGAGCGGGATATAACTAGGTGGTGGTATAGACAGGCGAAGCAGGGGATCAGGGACTTTTATAAGAGAGAGGCAAAAATTGATGGTCACTTGAAGTATGGGTTGCAGCGATATCTAGAAAATCAGTTAATGGTTTATAATGAGAAAGGGGCAGGAAATTATCAGCAGGAGGTGGGTGGAATATGGCAACAGTTACGGGATATACAGAATGATAGGTTTCAGGTGCTACATATTAAAAGGAAGGTAGACGAGGTGCTTTGGGGGAATAGGCCGTCTGTCACTGTCTTAAGGGCCTTTCAAAAACGTAGGGACAAAGGTTAGGGTCGACTGAGAGTATAGGCTGTTATGTTGATGAGTGGTTTCAGAAATATTGGTCGAAAGGGCAGGAGTATGAAGGGGATAGGGAGGCAATTCTAGAGGGTATAAGTAATAGAATAGAGGAGGGTGATAGAATGTGTATGGATGGGGCTATTACAGAGGAGGTGGGGGAGGCCATTCAGGGGATGAAGGTAAAGAAGGCCCCGGGGATAGACGGCATCCCAAGCGATTTTTATATAAGACATTGGAATATATTGCGTGAGTGCCTCACAAGGGTCTTTAATGAGATGAAAGATGAGGGAAGTATGGGTGGAGACCAAAATATGGGTGTTGTGGTGTTAGTACCAAAGGGCAGGGATATGGAAACAATACAGAATTATCATGCGATTACCCTTTTATGCGCCGATTACAAGATTTTTGCGCCAATTTTAGGTAATAGGATTAAAAAGGTTCTCGGGAGGGTGATTGATGAGGGTCAGTGTGGGATACCAGAAAGAAGTGTTCGAATGAGTCATTGTAGGATAAGAGAGTTTGTAGAAAAGGCATCAGGGGGCGGGGGGGTACTTGCGGTTGATTGGCAAGGTGCATATGACAGTGTGGAACGTGATGTGCTGTACAAGATTATGGGAAAGCAAAGTTTTAGTGAGAAAATGATTAGATGGATAACTACAATGTATGAAAAGGCGAGTGTGTGTGTACAGGTGAATGGTAGGATCGGAAGGGAGGTAAATATGGGGAGAGGATTGCGACAGGGTTGTCCCTTGTCGCAGCTCCTGTTCGCTTGTGTGCAGGACCCATTTTATGGTTTAGTGAGGGAGGGAGTAAGGGGTGGGGAAACGGGGGTCTGGTAGTGAAACAGGAATAACTGGATATGTGGACGATACAACGATCCTCGTAGAAACTGATGAGTGCTTGAGGAATGTTGGCAACATAATAGAAGTGTTTGGTAGGGCGACTGGGTTAAGAGTTAATAAAGTTAATTCCAAGTTGTTGGAGATAGGTTCATGGGTGGGAGGGGAATTGGGGTTAAAATATGGATGGAAAATAGTCGATGTGATTAAAATATGTGGTGTCATATTTTGTGATGACTTTGGTAGGGCGAGAGAAGAAAATACAGGGGCGGTGGTGGGGTTGGCGCTGCGAAGAATGCAAGGTTGGAAACCAGGGGATGTAATGTTATTGCAAAGGGTGGTGGTTGTCAATTCCTTAATTTACAGTAAACTGTGGTTTGTAGCAGCAATATATCCCTTGGTGGACAAGGAGATGGTGGCTTTGCAAACGAGAGTGTTAAGGTATGTTTGGGGTTTTGAAAGACATTGATTATCGAAAGAAACGGTCATGATGTCACAGAGTGTAGGTGGAATGGGTTTATTGCCGGTAAAGCAGATGGCAATAGGTATGTATGTGAAACAGGTATCTGGGGGAAGCATGTGTGAAAGGATGTAGGATTGGAAAAGTCATGTCAGAAGTACCAAGATGGTGGGAAGGGAAGGATTTACGTTGGTGTGAGGACATTATGCGTGAGATGCTTGTTGCTCGGGAACCTTCCACATTTAAGGTGGGCCGCCTGGCACGGGATGGAAGGAAGGAAGGACAGGGGCGGGGGGATTTGGGCCGGTGAGAGGTGAGGAAGTGTTCCCAATGTATAATTGGAGGAATGTATGGAAAGGTTTGGTGAAATTGCATTTGGCGCCACAAACACGTGTCACACTTTTTTGGTTTCTGCATGGGATACTCACTTCGCGAGCGGTGTTGTGTGATATGGGCTTGATACATGAGGGCACGTGTGTGAGATGTGGGAAACGTGAGACTGCTTACCACACAATCTATTTCTGTGAGGAACTAGGAGGCGTGAGGTCATGGTTTGGACAAGTAATCCAAATGATGGGGGAGGGGGTTTGATCACACTGAGGGTGTTAAGTTTGGACATAGCAGGTGTAGGCAAAGAGGTAATTAGGGCGATCAGGTATTTGGCCGCTGAATATATTCACTTGTCATGGGTTATGAGGGAGTGTGAGGGAGGTGTCAGGATAAGGGCCATGGTGGCGAGTTTCTATCGCACGGCGCGTAGGAATGAAGGGATTTATGGGAGGGATTGGGTTAAAAGTTTTCTGGTGGAGTACAGGGAGATGACTGTTGAAAAGCTGCTGCAGTTAAGGTAATCAGGAGAAAGGGCTAGATTCTCTTAGGTGAGGGGTTGTGGGCAGTAAGTGTTAGAAGTTAAGGGTGGGTAGGTGTGAAAGGGTATCTGGAAGGGGGTCAAGGAGACAGTTGACTTTACTTTGGACAGATGACTTGAACAGATGTTTCGGAAGGAAGAGGTAGGTGGGAGGGTGTAAGGTGGAGGATGTAAGGCAAGGGAATGGGGTGGGGGTTATGTCAGGGGCAATGTTTTGGGGCTTCCCTTTGTTATGGTAATAGTTTATATGGTGTCTGAGGAGGGTTGAACTGATGGTCAAGTTCATGTGCCAAGCCTGGTAAAGATGTGTTTTCAACAAGTGATATTTTGAGTAGTGGAATCTGATATTAACTTCTTTTAGGTTCCAGGAGCTATATATGAATGTAATAGGATGTCAGAGAGGACTTACCATAGGAGATGTTTATGCATATTGTGACAAACATTGAGTCAAAGGTACAGTAGCGAGAAATCGCTGGAACAGATGTTCATGATGGTAAGTTTCATAAAGGACAGAATGACTTTGATAGCATCAAGATGTTGTATAAGGTGTATCACTGGATGCAGCTATGCTATAAGACATTATGTATGTATTAGGATAGGTATGGGGGGGGGTTCTTTGTAAATGTGTAAGTTTAGGTATAGGTGAGTTTCCACTGTTAACAATATGTGTGGAGGTGGTGGAAGAAATATGAGAATATACTGTCCAAACTGACAGTTGTCAGTGTTAGGATTCTCAACAATGTATTGCAGTTGTATAAAACCTTGGTTGAGAATTTTAGGTTCTCTTTAGGAAACGGCTGTATCCATGTTTGTAATTATACTATATTGTGGCAAGTGTTGGAAGTCATTGCAGGATACACAGGAAGAGGGAAGTAATGACTATGGTGGAATGCCAAATGTTTATCCTGTAATGTATGAATTAAAGATTTGTCGGAAATACTTATTCTGTCAGTGTAAAGCTGGTGAATTATTGTGATATCTTATTAAGAAGGACATATAATGTGGTTATGAGGGATTCTTAGATACGTATATGGTAGGCACTGTATGTAACCTCCAGCAGGATGTATACATCTTGTATCTTCGGGATGTTCTTCCTTGTTATTAATTGTGTACTGTACAAATACTATTATAATGTCAATTAGGTTCTGGTACATCGGAACTGGCAGGAAGTTGTCTCCGTTTGTGAGATGTTTCGAGCAGTTGGGTGTGTTGCGGGTTATGCCCGAAATATTTTATATTTGAGTAAATTCCAGTGGGATATTATTATATGCATGGTAATACTAATATTTTATATTATATTGTATTTGTTAGGCGTATGTAATTTACATGTAGTGGGAAACCACTAGTTGGAGTGCAGGTTACCTGTTTAGGTACTGGCCGGTCTTCCCCTAAAGTCACGTGACCCAACCTGACTTGAGCTTACCAAACATTGGTACTCGTCAGTAGGTTCACGCACCCTCTCCCAACAGGGAGTAGGTTCACTCAATCTCACAAGCATAGTCATACGCTCTCTTCTCAGTAGGCTTGAGCAAGTTATTCTACCTTTAAGAGGTTTGAAGTCCCTAGTATGGTTTGAACACGTTATTTTACCTTAAAGAGGCTTTGTTTAAGTTCCTAATATGGTTTGAACACGTTATTGAACACTGTCTATTTATCCTCGACTTACAGTGATAGCTTTTATTAGCCGAGATTAGGTGGTCTTTACTGTAACGAAGACTTCTGTATCATTGGGTCATATTATTATTATTATTATTAGTATTAGTATTATTACTATTATTATTATTATCAAAAGAAGCGCTAAACCACAAGGGTTATGGAGTGCAGCTGGACAGTGGATAGTGCAGGGTAGAGGGTAGCAAGAGATCGAGGTAGAAGGGACTGAGGGAAGTGCTAGAGGTATAATCTTCAGAGTTTGTGTAGTAAGTCAGTTTCTGTCAAAAAGTCAACGAGAGAGTCAGGATTAAAGGAGGGTCCATCTGCAAGAAGGAAGGTAAAGAAAGGGCAGCAGAGCGAAGACGACGTTGGAGGTAAATTCTGCGTGCTCGTTGATAAAGTGGACAGTCCAACAGGATATGTCGAACAGACACTGGAACCTGACAATGCTCACAGAGAGGGCAGGAGCCTCTCCATGAGATACCCGTGAGTAAGACGAGTGTGGCCGATGCAAAGACGGGAGAGTGTAGTCTCCCAACCTCGACATTGGTGACAAGAAGAAGGCCAGAAACCTATACTCGGTTTAATAGAATGAAGTTTGTTATTTAGCAGGTCAGACCAACGTTGTTGCCAACGGTGCGAAGGTGGTACCAATGACTGCAAAATAGTCCGTGAAAGGAACACCTCTATATGATACTGGAAGGTCATGTACTGCTGACCGCGCAGCAGTGTCTGCCTGTTCATTGCCCTGTACGTCAACATGACCAGGGACACAACAAAAAACAATATCCTTGTGCTTGCAATATCCTTGGCGTAACCAAAGTTGGATACGAAGAACTAGGGGGTGAGGTGTATCAATTTTATGAATAGCCTGTAAAACACTAAGGAGTCTGAAACGACCACAAATGGTGACACAGGCATAGATGCAATACGGATAAGTGCCACAAGAATGGCATACAATTCAGCCGTAAATATGCTAGCCGAGGGTAATAGATGCCCTCCCACAGCTGTCCGGAAACACTGCTGCAAATCCAACGCCGTCAGATGACTTTGAACCATCAGTGTATACTGCGATGGCATGGGAATGAGAACGGAAGTGGTCTAGAAAAAGAGCGAGAAGCCGCCGTAGGTAGTTGGGCTTTCGCGCAAGGTAGAGGAATAGAACAGACACGGACAGCAGGAACTTCCCAAGGGGAAGGGGAAAGTGAGAAGCCACATGAACATATAAAGGCGGTAGCTGAAGGGAAGACAAGAGTGAATGGAGACGAAGAGAAAGGGACGAAGTAAACAGGGCGATGAACAAATAACGAGCGTCTTCTAACATCTGTGACAATCCTATACATGGAAGGACTGCGGAGGTCATGAGAGCAAACATAATAGCGAATGCAATTTGCATCACGACGATCGGACAAGGATGGAATGTACGCTTCTACATAGAGGCTCTCAACAGGGGAAGAACAAAATGCACCAAGGCATAAGCATAATCCTGGTGATGGATGGGATTAAGGCTGGAAAGAGTAGCAGGAGGCTGCCGAATATATCTGGTCACCATAATCGAGTTTCGATAAAATTAGGGCTGAATGCAGGCGAAGGAGAGTTCTACGATCCGCCCCCCAAGAAAGGTGTGCGAGGGTTTTAAGGAGGTTCAGCCGGCTGTGGCAAGTTGCCTTCAGAGAGGTAATGTGAGGTTTCCTGACTGTATCACGTTCTGAGATACGTGAGCCGTATAGGTACAATGGATGATCAGAGACCACTGAACGTC
>WNWK01047807.1:0-13785 GCA_009830355.1 Cherax destructor
CCACCTTCGCACCCGTTGGCAACAACGCTGGTCTGACCTGCTGAATAACAAACTTCATTCTATTAAACCGGTTATAGGTTTCTGGCCTCCTTCTTGTCACCAATGTCGAGGTTGGGAGACTACTCTCTCCCGTCTTCACTCACGGGTATCTCATGGAGGGGCTCCCTGCCCCTCTCTGTGAGCATTGTCAGGTTCCAGTGACTGTTCGACATATCCTGTTGGACTGTCCACTCTATCAACGAGCACGCAGAATTTACCTCCAACGACGTCTTCGCTCTGCGGCCCTTTCTTTACCTTCCCTTCTTGCAGATGGACCCTCCTTTAATCCTGACTCTCTTGTTGACTTTTTGACAGAAACTGACTTACTACACAAACTCTGAAGATTATACCTCTAGCACCTCCCTCAGTCCCTTCTACCTCGATCTCTTGCTACCCTCCACCCCTGCACTACCCACCATCATCTAGCACTCCATACCCTACTAATCGTCCCTCTCCCTCTTACAACTCACTCTCCCTGCATCCTACAATAACCTGCAGCGCTGTATAACCCCTGTGGTTTAGCGCTTCTATTTGATTATAATAATAATATGTATCGGCCACTTCGAGTTTCAGTCGCTTTTTAAGGCCAAATTTTGTCCCGAGTTTCGGCTGGCATACCAGACCTGTCCACCTGCCCACACTTGTGCGCCTCACCGTGCAGGCATCGTGAGCCAGTCTAGCATTGTTTATTCTTGAGTGAACATTATCCTGCGTGCTCATCCAAAGATTTCACAATAAATTCAGTGCATCATTAATTGTGACTGTGAAATACGACACCATTGACCCTAAGAAACTTCCTAGTGGCAGCCCTGTGGTAAAGAAAGTATGGAACACCATAGAAGTAAAGAAGGAGATAGTAAAAAAATATGTGTGGCATACATGTGGGGGAGCTTGCCAGGATGTACGGCACAAACAAATCAACTATCACTTCCATCCTGGCGAAGAGAAAAGAACTCAAGGAAGCTGATATTGTGAAAGGTCTTGACATGTTAACCAAAAATAGATCACAAACAGTCGAAGAAGTTGAGAAGTTGTTGATGGTGTGGATCAAGAATAAACAGATGGCGGGTGAGTGTTTCGGAGTAGATCATTTCCGAAAAGGCAAGGCAGTTGCATGCTGGTCTTGTCAATAAAATGCCTGGAACCAGTGCTGATTTTAGTGATTTTAAGGCCAGCATAGGCTGGTTTGACAGATTTAAGAAGCATAGTGGCATACACAGTGTTGTAAGACATGGTGAGGCAGCCAGCTTCAAGAATGGGTGGGGAGGGATACGTTTGAGGGTTTGTGGGACAGGTTGTGGTCCAAGGTACGTGTGGATGGGGATTTGTTGATTTGGTGGGACAATGTTGCTAAGGGCAAGATAAGGGACTTCTATGTTAGACGGGGGAGGGAGGATAATCAGTTTGCATATGGACTTATTAGGTATCTGGAGGGACAGTTAAGGGATTGTTATGGGAGAGGGGGCGGGAGTGTGGATTACCCTGTTGTGGAAATTGAGGGGTTGAAAGATAATATTAGGGTTTTGAAAAATGAAAGGTTTGATGCTGCAAGGGTGGTGGGTGGGTTAGAGGAGGTGGTATGGGGTGACAAGCCGTCAGCATGTGTCCTGCGAGGGCAATCATGTCGGCGCAGGGCGACGGAAATCATAAGGTTGTGTGTGCATGAGGCAATGGGGGGGGTATAGGGTGAGGCAAGAGTTGGTAACGACAGAGGGTATGGGACAGTATGTGGGTGGGTGGTATGGGTCATATATGAGGAGTGGAGGGGTGCAGGAGGAGGCTTAAGGGATATAGGAGGTTGGGTGATATGTGGACTTGAGAGGGGGGATAGGGAGGGGTTGAGTGGGGGTAAGGCACCAGGGATAGACAGATTACCACCGAGTGACTTTTATATACAGCATTAGGGGTTTTTAAAGTTTTTTTTAGTGAGGTTGTTAAATGTCATGAAGACGGGGGGGGGGTGTCTTGGGGGTTTCACAGTCCACGGCTATTGTGGTTATGGTGCCAAAGGGGAATAGCCAGACGACGGTGAGGGACTATAAGACTATTTCACTTATGTGTGCGGACTATAAGTTATTTGCGAAAATATTAGGCAATCGATTGAAAAGGGTCATAGATAACGTTATTGTTGGGAGTCAATATGGGGTGCCAGGAAATTCAATGTACATGGGGCATGGGGTCATTCGGAGGTTTATTGAGAGTACGCAGAAAAAGGGGGGGGGGGAGTGTTAGTGCTGGACTGGAGGGCGGCGTATGATAGTGTGGAACGTGAAGCCTTGTGGAGCATTATGAGGTGGCAGGGGTTTGGTAAGGAGATGGTGAGTTGGGCATGTACTTTGTACTGGGGAGAAAGTATGTGTGTGCAGGTGAATGGGAGGGTGGGGCAGCATGTTAGGATGGGTAGGGGTTTATGTCAGGGTTGCCTACTATCTCAATTGTTGTTCGCATGCCTGCAGGACCCATTTTATAGGGCTGTAGAGGCGTCTGTGCGGGTGCAGGGAAGGGAAGATCTGGGTGTTGGGAGTCCTGGCATAGTGGGCTATGTGGATGACAAGACAATTCTTGTGGAGAGGGGGGATTAGAGCGTGTAGGCAGGGTTGTTGAGGTTTTTTGGGAAGCAACGGGTATAACTGTAAATGAGGATAAGTCAAAATTCATGAGATTTGGGGACTGGGAGGGGATGGTGGGCGGGAGGGCTAGTGGGAGGTGGTGTTTAGTGGACCGGGTGAAGATTTGTGTTGTGGTGTATATGAGGGATACAAAAGAGGCGAGGGTGGTTAATTCGGAGGGTGTAGTACAGAGGGTGTTGGGTAGATTAGATGGTTTGCGGCCGTCACATCTCATGCTGCACCAAAGGGTAATTGTGGTTAACGTGTTGCTATATAGTAAAATATGGCATGTGGCGGCATTGTACCTGTTGGTACAGGGGGACGTTCAGAAGTTGTTGCGTAGGGTTTTTCGTTTTATTTGGGGATCGGGTTGTGATTGGTTAAGAAGGGGGGTAGTTACACTCCTGTTACACCAGGGAGGGCTTGGGTTGATTCCCTTGGAATGCAGATTAAAGAGTGTTTATGTGAAGCGAGGGTGGTTGGGGAAGGGGGTGATAGGCCTTCTTCATGAGGATATAAGGAGGTGGTGGGGAGGGCGGGATTTGAGGGAATGTGAGGACATGCTAAGGGTCCTACTTATTGTTAGGGATCCGACACATATGAGGGTCAGGAATATTGAGAAGGCGGTGCGGTCTCGGGAGGTGGCAGAGGTGGACCCTCTGTATGCTTGGAAGGATATTTAGGCGAGGTTAAGGAGATTGCGAGTTCGTCCATGTGTGCGGGAGGTATTTTTCCGGTTTCTTCATGGGATCTTACCGTCGGGGGTGGTTTTATGTAATAGAGGCCTTAGGGTGGATGGGGTGTGTCAAGCTTGTGGGGAGGATGAAACTGCATTTCATAGTTTATATTTTTGAGTGTTTAGGTGTTGTGAGGGAATGGTTGGGGCGTGTGATTTGCTTAGTGGGGGGGGGGGATTGTCGGTGTTGAGGGTGCTCAGTTTGGATGTGGGAGGAGTGGGGGGTGGAGGTTCAGAGAGCAGTGGCGTATGTGATAGCAGATTTTGTTTTCATTTCATGGGCTATGAGGGATAAAGGGGTTAGTGAACGATGGATGGCACTGGCTGCAGGCTTTTATAGAACGAAGTGCCGAAATAGGGACATATATGGGAGGAGGTGGGTGAGGGATTTTCCTGTGGGTTACAGGGATTTCAACATGTGGTCTTGTGGTCTTTGTGAGTGTCAGGGGTATCCGACGGGCTGGTCTCCCGAGGGAAGGGGTATTGTGAGACAATGACTGTGGCTGCTGGGGCTCATGTGATTGTGCGTGAAGGATAGCGGTTGGTTAGCTTAGGGGATTGGGGGGGTGTCACTGTTTTGTTGTATGTGTTTGTATGAACATAGTGTGAGGAAGGGCATATATTTTGTCCTGTTTGGGGTTTTGATGTGTGGTTTTGTATTGATGTCACACTTGTGTCTTTTTGAGTCATGGCTGTGTTGGTCTCTATACCCATTGGGGTTCTCCTAATGTATATAGTGTGATAGGGGTGTGCACTCTGTGGTGTAGGTTTGTGTAGGGTGCATTGTATCTCTGCTCGCAGGTGAGTCTTCAGCATCGGCTAACAGGTGTGGCAACTGCATGATGTGTCTGCCGTTGAATTATGTGTATCGTGATGTTGCTGTATTTCTGACAGTAGACACTGATTTCACGTATTCTAATGTACGATGTAATTTATAAATGGTTTCTACGAGTTATGGTTGTGTGTTTTATAGTCGTTGCTCGTCTCGTTGTTGTAATGTATTGTGGGCATCACTGGAGGATGTGGATATGTTGGGTATGTGGCATCAACAGATAGGATTTTTCGTAGGGAGTGTGTGAGGTGTGTTGGCATGACAGATGTGTGGTCTGTAAAGGGGCTTTGTTTTAGTAGTGTGTGGTTGTGTTGAGTTGTTACATTTATAATGTTTGTATGATGTATGTCTTGTACCCAGTATTTGGGACGATTGCTTAGACTTAAGCTATCACTTATTGTATATTTTCTCTTGTATTTAAGAGTTATGTATATGTTATAATTGTATTTTCAATAAAATATAAAAAAAAAAAATGTCTTACAAAAGTTTCACCGAAGCAAGAAAACCCCACAGCAAAATTACTAACCCCACAAAAAAATGAGGAAAAAAAAACCTGATAAGAACAAAACAGAGCTTAACACTGTGCCAATTACACTAAATATAAGCACAGAAAACCCCAAGCTAAGCTCAAATCGAACCAAGATACAAAATGTTTAAAAACATTGTCACACAGAACATTTTTAAATAATCCTCTTTATTTTCATTTTGTTTTTCTTAACATGTGTACATTAATTATGTTTGTAGACAGCCTTGCTGTCTGCATAGACAGCCATGCTGTCTGCCAGCTGAGTTCATATTTCGTGTCATGCTAGTTTCCATAGTATTCGGCCAGAGGGCAAGCCTGGTAGGCGTACCCACGTCTACCAGACCCGCCCTGGCCGATCCTCACTTCTCGTCCAGGCAGCCTACAGTCAACAGGCCTAGCTCCCTCTCTCTCTCGCAGGCGTGGCCCCCCCGGGCCATGGCCCACAGACACACATCTTGTGTACCCCACGCTTTATACAAATAAAGTAAGAGACCTCCGAAGCCTTATCATTGCATTCCCGCTACCAAGAAAACTCCAAATAACTCATCGTTATAAATGGTGGAAGTGGTGCCTCCCAGCAGTTGTTTGCCCAACAGGGGAGGAAGAGGAATGAAGTTATCTACCACTTCATCAGTCTCTACAAGAAGCATCCGTCTCTCAACAAGTTATCCTGATGTCATGTCTGCAAATCTCAGCATCCAGACACAGGTACAAGCAGGATTCAGGCCGAAATTTGTCTAATTCTCCGAGAAATGGCGTCACTGACTTCATGCCACAGCATCCCATGCTGTTTCTCAGTCACGTGCTCAGCCTTGCCAGCATGTTCTGCTGTTGTTGTTCAGCTTAGCACTGCTATTTCAGCACTTCAGAGGAGAGTTTGTGGTGATTTCAGTGTCTAGTGTGGGTGTCTCCCTCGTGTATGGGTGTGGTGAGGTAGGCGCGCGGCTGTCTCTCACCATACAAAGTCGCCCTAGTGTATGCCACACACTCCACTCACCACTCACCGCCCACTCCCTCTATGCTGTTTTCTGTGAATTTCCTTGTGAATTCTTGCCAGAGCTGTGTATCCGAGTGTCCGAGGCCACTCGAAGCCACGTGGATCAGCAAGCCACGTGGGGTGATAACCAAGCCACGTGGATCTACAAGCCATGTGGATCAGCAAGCCACGTGGATCTACAAGCCACGTGGATCTACAAGCCACGTGGATCTACAAGCCACGTGGATCTACAAGCCACGTGGATCTACAAGCCACGTGGATCTCCAAGCCACGTGGATCTCCAAGCCACATGGATCAGCAAGCCACGTGCTGTGGTCTGCTGCCGCATCAACCCATGATGTCACCATGCTGCTGTCACCACGATGCTGTCTGCCTGACTCCACTGACGTCACTCACGATGCTGCCCGACTTCACTGACATCACTGGATGCTGCCCGACTCCACTGACATCACTCCCGATGTCACACAATCACATCCATCACGACGTCACGCCTGACATCACCCACATGATGTCCAGTGTGTTCTAGTTTCACAGTGATCATTTTATTTTCATTATTTTTCGAGAAGTTTTAGAGAAGATATAAGTCAAGTGTTCATTATTCCTCTCAGTCAGTATTCTCACATGTTTGAGTATTGCTATTTTTACACACAAAAGCGTCATTTGCTAGTAAGCTGTTGTACCACATGTGCAGTATGTGTGCAGTTTCTCGTGTGTCCTACATAGCACCTGTGTGTTACTTTGTCACCCGGTGTGACCCGCGCCCCGCGTGCTTGACAGCTGACATTTGTCAGTCCAGGCATCAGTTACGAGCATTCGAGATCCTTGTACAGAAAGCTCTTATTGTTTGCCACTCGTAGATGCCTCTGCTGAATCGTACCTGCGACGATTCTCCAATCGAGACCGATCCACTTCACCTCCTAGACCGTCAGTCCAGTTATTGTAGATGACCAGTCTGGGGATGCTTACACTGCCCTCTGCTGTAACTTCTACTGTCGAGAGATGTCACTCGCCAAGCCGCAGTTAAGCCTGTTGGCAGGCGACTGTCAGCCTCGTGTCACAGCTTCAGTGAGCAGCCTGCACAAAGATGACTGCTAGCCCACTCACTGCAGTATGGTGTATGCTGTTACGACCTCCAGATGTTTTGCTGAGTCGTCCCTGTCACGACTCACTCCACACTCGCCAGCAGCGACAGCTCCAGCGACAGTACCAGTCGAGAAATGTCCTGTGTCGCCTGTCCTGTTGCGACTACTGATGACACATCACTCGAGGGCACCAGCAGGTTGTGCCCCACGTTGAGTGAACCCTGCAGCGACTACTACGATGTCTGCTTCACCTCCCAGAGGAGACTGTACCCTGTTATGTCACAGCTCAGCCGCAGCTTGTCTCTCGTGTTGCAGTATGTCCAGAAGCAGGAAGGCATGCAGTGCTGCATCGACGCTCACTGCCTTAGACCACGAAGCACACCTTTTTTTCTTCCCTCTCTGGAGGAAGTTTTTTTTCCATGTCCATATGTGTATATATGTTTTTCTTTCATGTTCTGTGACCTGTTCTTGCGAGAGAGAGAGACCCCAGTTTTTTTTTACTGCCAGTCATGGTCAGGTCAACCATGGGTGCATGGCCGAGTAATGTAGACAGCCTTACTGTCTGCATAGACAGCCATGCTGTCTGCCAGCTGAGTTCATATTTCGTGCCATGCTAGTTTCCATAGTATTCCGCCAGAGGGCAAGCCTGGTAGGCGTACCCATGTCTACCAGACCTGCCCTGGCCGATCCTCACTTCTCATCCAGGCAGCCTACAGTCAACAGGCCTAGCTCCCTCTCTCGCAGGCGTGGCGTCCCTGGGCCATGGCCCACAGACACACAGCTTGTGTACCCCACGCTTTATACAAATAAAGTAAGAGACCTCTGAAGCCTTATCATTGCATTCCCGCTACCAAGAAAACTCCAAATAACTCATCGTTATATGTTTACAAAAACCATACACCAAACATTACACTGCCTTGGCTTCAAGAAAACATAATCACCATTCAATAACAGACTAAAAAGAACACTGGGTAAAACTACCCCACAGAGACTACCGAAACAGAAACAAAACCACAACCCTTCCCCCTGACCTCAACCCACCCCCCATGAAAACCCACACTCGCCACCCTACACCCCCTCCAAAAAAAAATAACACCCCCCTCACCACAAACCCCCTACACACACACACATCTACTCCCTGCCACCCCAACCCTACACAAAACCATCACACATGCCTCCTCAAACAGAAAACACCCCCTCCCAACTAACTGGAACCCAGCCCAAACACCTTACCACCATCCCTGAAGTAACTTGTGCACATCCCCTGTGGTTTAGCGCTTCTATTTGATTATAATAATAATAATAATAATAACTTGTGCACTGTAATCTGTTGACATTCAAACGGGAAAGCCGTGTCCCAAGCCCTACTAGAAATCCCTTTATTGCGACATTTCGTCCTATAAAAACCAGCTGCTAAAGCCCCAATTTTAACGTCACCCCTCATTTCCCTCATTCCCCATGAATAATAATAATAATAATATAATAATATTTTTATTTCATTGCATGTTACAAGTATACATAGTTATTGGTAGTTACAAGTATAAAACTGTAATGCAAGGAAAGCCACTGGCATGCCATGGCATTAGGGGCAGCTTATTCTAAAGACTTATTCACTAAGTACTTAATACTAGAGAAATTGATTGAGTTTATTCTAGTTAAATATCATTTCAATTTACAATATGATTATACAAACGTACTATTAAAAAGACAATACTAGAGAAATTTATTGAGTTTCTTCTAGTTATATATTTTATTTCAAATGAAAATATGATGTATAAAATCTAGAACTAACGATATAAACTGGGAAGATTGCCTAAGCATCACAGATCCTAACCTATGTCTAGAACAAATTAACTCTGTGGCACTCGAGGTTTGCTCAAGGCAAATTCCCTTAAGGAAAAGGAGGAGAAGATGCAAACTAGAAAGAGAGAGGCACTCCCTATACAGGCGAAGGCAAAAAATAACGGAGCGACTACAGGAGGCCAATATATCTGAAATACGAAGGGAGAAACTAGTCAGAGAAATAGCAAACATCGAATTAAAACTAAAGGAATCTTACAGGAATCAAGAAATGCAGGAAGAACTAAAAGCTATAAATGAAATTGAAAGAAACCCAAAGTATTTCTTTTCTTATGCAAAATCAAAGTCGAGAACAACAACCAGTATTGGGCCCCTACTTAAACGGGATGGGTCCTACACAGATGACAGCAAGGAAATGAGGGAGTTACTTAAGTCCCAGTATGACTAAGTTTTTAGCGAGCCGCTAACCAGACTGAAAATCAAAGACCTAAATGAATTTTTTATGAGAGTGCCACAGAACTTGACAGACCCATGCCTATCTGACATCACCACGACGCCAAATGACTTCGAAAAGGCAATAAATGACATGCCCATGCACTCCGCTCCAGGCCCAGACTCATGGAACTCAGTGTTCATCAAGAACTGCAAGAAGCCCCTATCAAGTGCTTTTAACATCCTATGGAGAGGGAGCATGGACATTGGGGTCGTCCCGCAGTTACTAAAAACAACAGACATAGCCCCACTCCACAAAGGGGGCAGTAAAGCAATAGCAAAGAACTACAGACCAATGTCGCTAACGTTCCATATCATAAAAATCTTTGAAAGGGTTCTAAGAAGCAAGATCGACACTCATCTTGATACCCATCAATTGCACAACCCAGGGCAGCATGGGTTTAGAGCAGGCCGCTCCTGTCTGTCCCAACTACTGGACCACTACGACAAGGTCCTGGATGCTCTAGAAGACAAACAGAATGAAGATGTTATATACACAGACTTTGCAAAAGCCTTTGACAAGCGTGACCATGGTGTAATAGCACACAAAATGCGTGATAAAGGAATAACAGGAAAAGTTGGTAGATGGATCTATAATTTCCTAACAAGTAGAACACAAAGAGTAGTAGTCAACAGAGTAAAGTCTGAGGCAGCTACTGTGAAAAGCTCTGTTCCACAAGGCACAGTACTTGCTCCCATCCTGTTCCTCATCCTCATATCGGACATATACAGGGATATAAGCCACAGTGCTGTGTCTTCCTTTGCAGATGACACCCGAATCTGTATGACAGTGTCCACCATTGAAGACACTGCAAGACTCCAAGCAGACATAAACCAAATCTTTAAATGGGCTGCAGAAAACAATATGAAGTTCAATGATGAGAAATTTCAATTACTCAGATACGGAAAACGTGAAGAAATTAAAATCTCATCTGAGTACAAAACTAATTCCAACCACACAATAGAGCGAAAAACTAATGTCAAAGACCTGGGAGTGATCATGTCAGAGGATCTCACCTTCAAGGACCATAACACCGTAGCAATTTCATCTGCTAGAAAAATGACAGGATGGATAATGAGAACCTTCAAAACCAGGGATGCCAAGCCCATGTTGACACTTTACAGATCGCTTGTTCTATCAAGGCTGGAATATTGCTGCACACTAACTGCATCTTTCAAGGTAGGTGAAATTGCTGACCTTGAAAATGTGCAGAGAACCTTCACGGCACGCATAACTGCGATAAACCACCTCAGTTATTGGGAACGCTTGAAGTTCCTAAACCTGTACTCTCTAGAACGCAGGTGGGAGAGATACATTATTATATACAAATGGAAAATTCTCGAGGGATTAGTACCAAACTTGCACACGAAAATCACTCCCTACGAAAGCAAAAGACTCGGCAGGCGATGTAACATCCCCCAATGAAGAGCAGGGGTGCCACTAGCACGTTGAGGGACAACACAATAAGTGTCAGGGACCAAAGATTGTTCAACTGCCTCCCAGCATACATAAGGGGGATTACCAACAAACCCCTGGCTGTCTTCAAGCAGGCACTGGACAGGCACCTAAAGTCGGTACCTGACCAGCCAGGCTGTGGTTCGTACGTTGGACTGCGTGTGGACAGCAGTAACAGCCTGGTTGATCAGGCTCTGGTCCAACATGAGGCCTGGTCACAGACCAGGCCGCAGGGGCGTTGACCCCTGGAATTCTCTCCAGGTAAACTCCAGGTAAGTATGACAATGCCCTTCGAGTACCTTCAGAGAACTCCTACATATCTAAACTAAGTGCCCGTAACACTGATAAACCTTTTCCGGCAATGGACAACAAAACCCCACTAAACCACTCCCTCACCACCATGACTCCCTCACAAAAATACACCACATGATACGCTGTATCTAACCCCCACACCTGGAACACTTCCCATCTTCTACAATCCCCATTACAAAAAGCTGTGCTTTAGAAGCCAAAATGCCATGCAAAAATCTAAACTTTGTGTCGCTAACCCATGGGTGCAATTTCAATTTCCACAACCAACCCCAAGTTCCCCTCCAATCATACATAGGAAAAGATGCCTCCCTCTGCACCTCCTGTTCCCTCATTCCTATCCTATCCAATCTACTCACCCTAACCCTGCCTGGTTCTCTCACAACCATCAGGGAATGCAGAATTGATTCACACCCTAATAACTCCCTCCCCCCACCACCTACGTACCTCCTTCATTACCAAACCCACACTCCTACCCCCCTCCCCTCACTAAATACTCCTGTCTTACAAAAACGCTCCTTAACCTACACCTTAAGGGTACCAAGCCCAAACCTCCCCTTTTAACCCTAGTTTCTACCACCTCCCTACTCAACCAATGCCTCCCATGACCCTATACAAACCTAAGTACACCCTGCAACAACCTCCTCACGTCCACTTCCAACAGGGGGTATACCACCGCACAAAACCACAATTTACTATACACCAAAACATTTACCACCACTACCCTATGTAATAATGTTACTTCCCCAACACCCCAACCCTGCATCCTACTTAAAGCAGCATCCACCACCGCTCTTTAATTCACCTCCCTAGCTTCCAACGGATCATCACTAAAAACAATCCCACAGATTTTTAAAACGTCTACACATTTCCACCCTTCCCTAGATTCCAACGTTCCCCCCTTCCAACTTCCCACCTCTAAAAGATTGGATTTTCCCCTATTTACCCGCATGCCTGTTGCTCGCCCGAAAACGTCCACCAAACCATTGATCAGTCTCAGATGCTCCCAATTCCTAACCAAAATAGTAGTGTTGTCAACATAACCCACTATACCTGCCCGACCCACCCCCTGCACCCCCCCCCTCTCGTAGACCCTCTACCAACCTATAAAATGTATCCTGAAGACATGCAAAAAGTATCTGAGGCAGCGGACATCCCTGCCTCAGACCCCTCTCCACGTCCACTGTCATACCCACTCTCCCATTAATTTGAACATTTAGCAAGGCCCTTGCATACAACGTTCTCACCCATTTCACTATTTCCTCCCCAAACCCCTGCTTTCTCAAAACCTCCAACAACATACCTCTATCAACTCTATCATACGCCATCTGCCAATCCAACCCCAAAACACCCCCTATCTGACTCTCATCAATGAATCCCTTAATCCTCCTATGCCCCATCCTGATACTTCTACCCAGAACCCCAAATTGCCCATCATGCAACAAACCTCCCAAACCCCTTTTTATCCTATTCGCAAGAATCTTCGAGAATATCTTGTAATCCGTACACATCAATGCTATTGGTCTATAATCCCTGAAACCCTTCGGTTGCTTTCCCTTGGGTACTAACACCACGACACCTGTCCTCAACATCTCCCCCATGATACCCTCTCCCTTCATCTCATCGAAAACTGTGACTAAAACCCCTTTCAATGTCTGCCAATATTGCACATACAGTTCACCTGGCAACCCATCTATGCCCAGCGACTTCCCCATTCTCAGACCTTTAACCGCCTCCCATACCTCCTCCTCTGATATTTCCCCCTCACAAGCACACCTATCCTCCTCACTCAATCCTTTCACTATTCCACCCATAATTCTCTCACTCGCTCTCATGTCCCGTACTTCCTCCATATACTTCCTTCTAAACCAATGTTCCGCATAACCACTCATACCTTCTGTTGTCATTAACTCCCTGTCAGACTCGTACCCTCCCATTCCCTCCTCGACTATCAATGATGACATTAACATACCCTCCCTACGCCTTTGAAAACGTCTCTAAACTACCGCTGATGCCCTATCGCCCCAGAGGACCTCTTCCAAACAACTCCTAATCCTTAACGCCAGAAACCTTTCATTCTGTATTTCCCTTAACCTATTATGTAATCCAGCCACCTCCTCATGAGACCCGCCCCCCCAGTCCTCCCCATAACAATCCCTCAATAATCCCTCTAAATAGCGTTGATAACCATACTGATAATGAGCCTCCTCCCTACCCACCCTTTCAAGAAACTCCTTTATTGCCACCTTCCTACTCTCATTCCACCACTTCGCTACATGTCTAATTCCCCTCCCTCCTGGTTTCCCAGCCTTGGTGGTGAACAGACATGCGTGCAGAGCTACCTGGTGGTGGAGTCAGAGAACTTTGATTTTCTACAAAATGGTGGATGGATACCGGCGACGAGTACATACTGTATGCATTGATTTGCTGCAGGGAACCATGTATCCCAGCAATGCCAACGTTCTCTTGCCCTTAATTTTGAGAGACACATACAGGATATCTACAGAGGACATTTATGGGATCTCCTTGAATGGAGCTGCCCGGGTTTTTGTCAAGTTTGCATCCAGCAGTGTCTACAATGGAATCGTCGACAGGTATCAGGAGAAGAACATCGTAATCAACACAAACTTGGAGGTACGTCTTCAGGATGTGTTGGCTCACTACTTGTGGATACGAATTAAGAATATTCCATTTGAAGCCGACGAGGTAGACGTCAGACAGGTATTTTGCCAATATGGGGTCATCCATGCCGCCAATATAGGGAGATGGGCCAATGGGCCATATGCAGGAATGCCAGAGGGGTCGTTCTCCCTTAAAATGACCCTGATGTGGCAAATACCGTCTTTTGTTGTGAAGGAGGCATTCCGAACCCAGGTGTATGTGACGTATGCAGGACAGCAGAGGACG
>WNWK01047808.1:0-13785 GCA_009830355.1 Cherax destructor
AAAACTAATGTCAAAGACCTGGGAGTGATCATGTCAGAGGATCTCACCTTCAATGACCATAACAAAGTAGCAATTGCATCTGCTTGAAAATGACAGGATGGATAATGAGAACCTTCAAAACCAGGGATGCCAAGCCCATGTTGACACTTTACAGATCGCTTGTTCTATCTAGGCTGGAATATTGCTGCACACTAACTGCACCTTTCAAGGCGGGTGAAATTGCTGACCTTGAAAATGTGCAGAGAACCTTCACTGCACGCATAAGTGCGATAAACCACCTCAACTACTGGGAACGCTTGAGTTCCTAAACCTGTACTTCTAGAACGCAGGCGGGAGAGATACATTATTATACACACATGGAAAATTTCGAGGGATTAGTACCAAACTTGCACACGAAAATCACCCCCTACGAAAGAAAAAAGACTCGGCAGGCGATGTAACATCCTCCAAATGAAGAGCAGGGGTGCCACTAGCATGTTGAGGAGACAACACAATAAGTGTCAGGGCCCAAGATTGTTCAACTGCCTCTCAGCATACATCAGGGGATTACCAACAAACCCTGGCTGTCTTCAAGCAGGCACTGGACAGGCACCTTAAGTCGGTACCTGACCAGCCAGGCTGTGGTTGTCGTTGACTGCGTGCGGCCAGCAGTAACAGCCTGGTTGATCAGGCTCTGGTCCAACATGAGGCCTGGTCACAGACTGGCCGCGGGCGTTGACCCCTGGAATTTTCTCCAGGTAAACTATGTACCCATCACCCTGCCTCTTTCATCCCATTCATCACACCAACCAAACAGTCCTCATGACGTTCCAATTTTCCTTATAAACTCGTTGCTATACCATCTATTCAGGGCTTTCCTCTACTTAACCCATTCACCGCCTCCACCCCTCCCCCTTCATGATCATCCTCCAACTCCTTCCGTCACTTCGTCCCAACCTTCCACGATTCCCTAATATTAAACCCTTGTTCATCACTCACCCTTTGCGACACATATGCTTGGCAAACCACTTATCCACATACACGTTCATACCTCTGTGGTACAAATCCGCATTCCTTCATCATAATTCTCCAATTCTTCATCCACCTCCAAGAACTCCACTGTCATCCTATCCTTTCGCTTCCTACACTTACCCAATACATATTTGAGGGTTTATCCCCACAGCACGTCATCCAAGCCTACTTTCATCCTGCATGCCCCAAAACTCTCCTTCTGCAGCAACCACAACCTTTCCTTCAATGTCCGTATTTCCTCAGTTAGTCTGGACCTCCTCTTAAGTAACAGTCCGTCAATAATCCCTCCAAGTAGTTTTGCATGCATAACGCCATCCTACCTCTTTTGCCCAATCTCTGATAGTATGCTTTAATGCCCCTCTTACCCACCTCCACCCACCAATCCACCAGAGCCCCCACAACCTCCTCCCACAACCTCCCCACCAATCACTAAATCCACCGCCTACCCTCACCACTCAAAAGCTGAACGTTTAATTTCAATACCCCTTACCCCACCGTACACACCCGACCATTCCACCTCCACCAACACTCCTCGATGATCTGTAAAACCCACATCTAAATATTTAACCGCACCCACCACCACACTCCCGTTACATAAATTCTATCTAGCCTAGCCCCATACCCTCTTCTAACAAATGTATGCTCTCCCGCCCTCCTACCCTAATAACATCCTTCAAACCTACACCCTAAGTCCTCAGAGCCGGAAAATACCCCTCCCCGTGGCTCTACATCCCTTTCCCTGATGACACAATTAAAATTCCCCAATAGGTTACCTAGGCAAATCCCTACATGCGAAATCATATGCTCCTCACAAAATCCACCTTCACTGTCTGGAAGACTCCCGCATATACACTCCCAAAAGTATACCTTCACCCCCCATTGCCCTCCACCTCACCAGTCTGCCCCCACTCTCCTCCCATCGCAAAGGCTTGAATGGGCTTGACACCGCTACCACTACCGCCACCCCACCCTTTAATCTACTTGATGAACTGGCAAATACCCTAAAACCATCCAATACCAAATCTCTACCACACCTATAATTATGCTCCTGCAAAACCCCACAGTCACACCATACCGTCTCAACGTACCCCACCCAAGCTCTTTTAATATCTGCTCTCAACCCATTTACATTTAACGTTAAACACTTGAAATTAAAGACAAAGGTTTGCCCTTCGGCCTCGGTGGAATTGCACCCAAATTTCCTTTACTCTGCAATTTACCACCTTCTTTCCACCCTTATTAATTCCCTGATCTTGCACCAATCCAAGTCTTTCTTAGCAACTTCCACCAGAGGTTTCTTGCAAATCCTCTGGGCCGGGTCAACACGTCATCACAATCAGACAGTGTGCCAGACCTCTTGCGGTCCCCTGCACAACTTCCACACCACTTGCACTATCAATCTGATGTACCTCCGCTTGCACTGTCTCCAACACTAACGTTTGGTCATTGATACTGGCATTCACTATGCCCTCCACCATATCCATTGTATCTTCCATACCCCCAGTGGCTTCTACACTTAACACCGGTAGAGGTTCGTCCAGAATGTCCTTAATACCTGCTCCAAAGCCACTTCCTCCACAGCGCTCTCCTGGTTGCCACCTTCAACCACTGATGGCGCCGTTCCTGTGATATCGTCTGACTCACCACCTCTGCACCTTCGACTATCTTGCCCACAACTTTGGTTGTTTCTCCGACTGTTCCCCTTCCTCTGCACATTTCTCTGCACTGTCACGTTCGTTTCACGATGTCCCTGTTCATTCTTGGGCCCGACCTCTTCAAGCGCGGCCGCTACATACTCATATGCCCGCACAGACGACAGGTCTCTTGCCCCATGTAGGTGACGATACCTGCGTCCTAAAATCCGGCAATACGATGTACGACGGTATGGGATGTCGCAAGGTCATCTTCAATGCGAAAGACCCCTCAAAAATCCCCATCAGTGGTCCTTCACTCCACTTGCCAGGAGTAGCAGCACTGATGTCCACCGCATCGGCCTCGAACGGGACATTCCTCAATCGAACCCAACTGTATGTCCTCGAGACGTCCTTTAAGCGTACCTGTAGTCCTGTGTGCATGGTGTACACACTATCTTGATGCTTGTCCACCAGCCGTTCATACACCTCCGCCGTTTGAAGTTTCCAAACACTCTATTCGCCCGTTCAAGGCCACTCCATACAAATCCGTTGTATCAAGTCCATAAATATTTTGTAGGATCGTGGGCATACTGTTCCGGCCGTGGCAGGGTTGATAACTCCTGTAACCAGGTCCACAAACTGTGTTCAACCGTCTCCTCCCGGCTGCCGCCTAGTTGGTGAAAACCAAAGTGCTGTCAAGAGCCGCCAGGGGTCAGGCCAGCGCACCGCACACCCTCACACAATCAGAGCTGGGTGGCGAATGATTCCCTAAATTTGCTTGTAACAGATAAGTGAAATGTAGATATAAATCCAAATGTACAATTGTTAACCCTTTTGGGGCCTAGTGCCTAGGCCTTTTGTGTATCCATATGCTCTTGCGCTACCGTCCACAGGATGGATATGGGGTGCACAATAAACTAGCCATTTCGGTGGCAAAATCTAATCTCTACTATGACGGACGGCCGTACCTCTGGCACCCTGGTTTACCTCTGGCACCCTGTTTACTTCTGGCACCCTGGTTAATATCAGCACCCTGGTTTACCACCTGGGGTTTTAGGCACTTATGGATCACTGTACTGGGTTTAGTTTTTCTAGTTTTTTTCTACCTCCACCACAACACTGCTGTTTTTCACTATGGTTGACTGGATGATATACGGTCTTATGTTGTTGAAATCGTTCACTGACAACTCACAACTCGACACTGTTTATCGTATTTTTTTTCGAGCTGGACACTTTACGTGTTTCCTCAAGATTGTGCACCTATTCGTATTTCAATAGAAATTCTTTTATATCAATGTAATCACTAGATTTTGGTCAAGTACACTAACAGTTTAAACATTATCAATACAGCTGACCTGCGTGATAAGGACCCGACGACTGCTGGCAACTGATTTCAAACACGAAACTCGTTAGTTTTCACTTTAACATTTATTAACTTATCTGAATACTACGGCACCACTGTGATATTCACTAAAACAGTTATATCTACACCCTATTTTCAGGGAGACTTTCCTTCCTCTGACAAATATTTGTTCTATTTTGTTATTTCACACGGCACTTAAGCCTATAGTTCCCTCTGAGAGTATGACACTGCTATGTTCTTGTACACTAATTCCCTTTTTTGACTCAGTATAACTGTTTTCTGCCTGATTAGTTGCGAACACTGGAGAGATGTACCTTATAAGATCACTGGCACAGTTTTAAAGTTCTAGCACGTAAAAGAGACCGTGAAAAACACGAAAAAACACTGAGCAAGGCGGACACGGCGACACGGATGTGAACAATGTACAATGGCTCTCACTGTACACTGGCTCTCACTCATTGTACACTGGCTCTCACTGTACATTAGCTCTCACTCACTGTACACTGGCTCTCACTGTACACTGGCTCTCACTCACTGTACACTGGCTCTCACTGTACATTAGCTCTCTCTCTCACTGTACACTGGTTCTCACTCACTGTACACTTACTCACTGTACACTAGCTCTCACTAACTGTACACTGGCTTTCATTCACTTTACACTGGCTCTCACTGTACACTGGCTCTCACTGTACACTGGCTCTCACTCACTGTACACTAGCTCTCACTGTACATTAGCTCTCACTCATTGTACACTGGCTCTCACTCACTATAAACTGGTTCTCACTCACTGTACAGTGGCTCTCACTCACTGTACACTGCCTCTCACTCACTGTACACTGCCTCTCACTCACTGTACACTGACTCTCACTCACTGTACACTGGCTCTCACTCACTGTACACTGGCTCTCACTCACTGTACACTGACTCTCACTGTACACTGGCTCTCACTGTACACTGCCTCTCACTCACTGCACACTGACTCTCACTATACACTAGCTCTCACTCACTGTACACTGGCTCTCACTCACTGTACACTGGCTCTCACTCACTGTACACTGGCTGTCACTCACTGTACATTGACTCTCACTTACTGTTCACTGGCTCTCACTGTACACTTGCTCTCACTCACTGTACACTGGCTCTCACTCACTGTACACTGGCTCTCACTGTACACTGGCTCTCACTCACTGTACACTAGCTCACACACTGTACACTGGCTCTCACTCACTGTACACTGCTACTCACTCACTGTACATTGGCTCTTACTGTACGCTGGCTTTCACTATACACTGGCTCTCACTCACTATACACTGCGTCTCACTCACTGTACATTGGCTCTCACTGTACACTGGCTCTCATTCACTGTACAATGGCTCTCACTCACTGTGCAATGGCTCTCACTCACTATACACTGACTCCCACTCACTATACACTAGCTCTCACTCACTGTACACTGGCTCTCACTCACTGTACACTGGCTCTCACTGTACACTGGCTCTCACTCACTATACACTGGCTGTCACTGTTCACTGGCTCTCACTGTACACTAGCTCTCACTCACTGTACACTGGCTCTCACTCACTATACACTGGCCCTCACTCACTGTACACTGGCTCTCATTATACACTAGCTCTCACTCACTGTACACTGGCTCTCACTGTACACTAGCTCTCACTCACTGTACACTGGCTCTCACTCACTATACACTGGCTCTCACTCACTATACACTAGCTCTCACACACTGTACACTGGCTCTCACTGTACACTGACTCACTGTACACTGGCTCTCACTGTACACTGGCTCTCACTCACTGTACACTGCCTCTCACTTACTGTATTCTGGCTCTCACTCACTGTACACTGACTCTCACTGTACACTGGCTCTCACTGTACTTTAGCTCTCACACACTGTACACTGGCTCTCACTGTACACTGGCTTTCACTGTACACTGGCTCTCACTGTACACTGGCTCTCACTGTACACTGGCTCTCACTCACTGTACACTGCCTCTCACTTACTGTACACTGGCTCTCACTCACTGTACACTGACTCACTGTACACTGGCTCTCACTGTACACTGCCTCTCACTCACTGTACACTGGCTCTCACTCACTGTACACTGGCTCTCACTGTACACTCGCTCTCACTCACTGTACACTGGCTCTCTTTGTACACTAGATCTCACTCACTGTACACAGGCTCTCATTCACTGTACACTGACTCTCACTGTGCACTGGCTCTCACTCACTGTACACTGCCTCTCACTCACTGTACATTTGCTAACATTCACTGTTCACTGGCTCTCATTCACTGTACACCGGCTCATACACACTGCACACTGGCTCTCACTCACTATAAACTAGTTCTCACTCACTGTACAGTGGCTCTCCCTCACTGTACACTGCCTCTCACTCACTGTACACTGACTCTCACTCACTATACACTGGCTCTCACTCACTGTACACTGGTTCTCACTCACTGTACACTGACTCTCACTGTACACTGGCTCTCACTGTACACTGCCTCTCACTCTCTGTACACTGCCTCTCACTCACTGCACACTGTCTCTCACTATACACTAGCTCTCACTCACTGTACACTGGCTCTCACTCACTGTACATTGGCTCTCACTCACTGTACACTGTCTCTCACTCACTGTACACTGCCTCTCACTCACTGTACACTGAACATAAGAACATAAGAAAGAAGGAACACTGCAGCAGGCCTACTGGCCCATGCGAGGCAAGTCCAAGTCTCCACCGGCTTCAGCTAATGCCCCGACCCAGCCAGGTCAGGTTACATGCAAATAAGGAAGGAGCACGAGCACGGCACTGCTCACTCACTGTACACTTGCTCTCACTCACTGTACACTGGCTCTCACTCACTGTACACTGGCTCTCACTCACTGTACACTGGCTCTCGCTCACTGTACACTGGCTCTCACTCACTGTACACTGGCTCTCACTCACTGTACACTGGCTCTCACTCACTGTACACTGGCTCTCGCTCACTGTACTCTGCCTCTCATTCACTGTACTCTGCCTCTCACTCACTGTACTCTGCCTCTCACTCACTGTACTCTGCCTTTAACTCACTGTACTCTGCCTCTCACTCACTGTACTCTGCCTCTCGCTCACTGTACTCTGCCTCTCACTCACTGTGCACTGACTCGCACTGTACATTGGCTCTCGATCACTGTAGTCTGCCTCTCACTCACTGCCTCTCGCTCACTATACACTGACTCTTTCTTCACTGACTCACTCACTCTACACTAAAACTTTGTCTCCATCACTGTACACTGACTTTCACACAATGTATATTGAAGCTCAATTATTGTACTCTGACTCTCACCCCGTGTACTCTGACTCTCACCCCGTGTACTCTGACTCTCACCCCGTGTACTCTGTCAGGCATCGTATATTCACTCTCACTCACTGTACACTGTCATCCACATTAACTTTATCTTAATCATTGTACACTGACTCACCCTACTAGTCACTTCACATTAACTGTACATTAATTAATAGGTCTCGTCATATTCCGTTTAGATCAAAACAAGTCAAGTGTAGAAAACTTTCCTAAAAAGAATGATTTGTTGAACGATATATTAACCCAGGCTGAAAGTGCGTCCTCTCCTCTAGTTCTCCCAGCTTACTGGCGCAGCTAAAACTCTCTAAACAAACACGGACACACACTCCCCCTTCCCCACTCCCACGCACATACACTTAACAATATTATACGAGGAACACTGCAACAGGCCAACCAACCAACTTGGCGGGTCCGGGTCAAACCCAAACCCACTAAAAAAATTCGTTAAACATTTATCAACGTTTACTATGGAATAAAGTTTGACATCCCTATTATCTCAAGTCCAGGTCACATTCAACTCGGCCCCATTCTCTCATATTTATCTAACCTATACTTGAAGCTACCCAGCTTTTAGCTTCAAGGACACTACTGGTGATGTTAGGACACTACTAGATAGACTGTGCTTCAAGGACACTACTAGGTAGACTGTGCTTCAAGGACACCTAGGTGGAATGTGCTCAAGGACACTACTAGGTAGACTGTGCTTCAAGGACACTACTAGGTAGATTGTGCTTCAAGGACACTACTAGGTAGACTGGCTTCAAGGACATACTAGGTGACTGTGCTTCAAGGACACACTAGGTAGACTGTGCTTCAAGGACATTACTAGGTAGACTGTGCTTCAAGGACATTACTAGGTAGACTGTGCTTCAAGGACATTACTAGGTAGACTGTGCTTCAAAGGACACTACTAGGTAGACTGTGCTTCAAGGACACTACTAGGTAGACTGTGCTTCAAGGACACTACTAGGTAGACTGTGCTTCAAGGACACTACTAGGTAGACTGTGCTTCAAGGACACTACTAGGTAGACTGTGCTTCAAGGACACTACTAGGTGACTGTGCTTCAAGGACACTACTAGGTAGACTGTTGCTTCAAGGAACTCTAGGTAGTTGTGCTTCAAGGAATTCTAGGAGACTGTGCTTCAAGGGGCACTACTAGGTAGACTGTGCTTTAAGGACACTACTAGGTAGGGCTGTGCTTCAAGGACCTACAAGGTAGACTGTGCTTCAAGGACACTACTAGGTAGACTGTGCTTCAAGGACATTACTAGGTAGACTGTGCTTCAAGGACATTACTAGGTAGACTGTGCTTCAAGGACATTACTAGGTAGACTGTGCTTCAAGGACACTACTAGGTAGACTGTGCTTCAAGGACACTACTAGGTAGACTGTGCTTCAAGGACACTACTAGGTAGACTCGTGCTTCAAGGACACTACTAGGTGACTGTGTTTCAAGGACACTACTAGGTAGACTGTGCTCAAGGACATTACTAGGTAGACTGTGCTTCAAGGACACTACTAGGTAGACTGTGCTTTCAAGGACATTACTAGGTAGACTGCTTCAAGGCACTACTAGGTAGACTGTGCTTCAAGGACACTACTAGGTAGATTGTGCTTCAAGAACATTATAGGTAGACTGTGCTTCAAGGACAACTAGGTAGACTGTGCTTCAAGGACACTACTAGATGACTGTGCTTCAAGGACACTACTAGGTAACTGTGCTTCAAGGACACTACTAGGTGACTGTGTTTCAAGGACACTACTAGGTAGACTGTGCTTCAAGGACACTTGGTGACTGTGCTTCAAGGACACTACTAGGTAGACTGTGCTTCAAGGACACTACTAGGTAGACTGTGTTTCAAGGAACTACTAGGTAGACTTGCTTCAAGGACACTACTAGGTGATTGTGCTTCAAGGACATTACTAGGTAGACTGTGCTTCAGGACACTACTAGGTAGACTGTGCTTCAAGGACACTACTAGGTAGACTGTGCTTCAAGGACACTACTAGGTAGACTGTGCTTCAAGGACATTACTAGGTAGACTGTGCTTCAAGGACACTACTAGTTAGACTGTGCTCAAGGACATTACTAGGTAGACTGTGCTTCAAGGACACTACTAGGTAGATTGTGCTTCAAGGACATTACTAGGTAGACTGTGCTTCAAGGACACACTAGGTAGACTGTGCTTCAAGGACACTACTAAGTAGACTTGTGCTTCAAGGACACTACTAGGTGACTGTGCTTCAAGGACACTACTAGGTAGACTGTGCTTCAAGGACACTACTAGGTAGACTGTGCTTCAAGGACACTACTAGGTAGACTGTGCTTCAAGGACACTACTAGGTAGACTGTGCTTCAAGGACACTACTAGGTAGACTGTGCTTCAAGGACATTACTAGGTGACTGTGCTTCAAGGACACTACTAGGTGCTGTGCTTTAAGGACACTACTAGGTAGACTGTGCTTCAAGGACACTACTAGGTGACTGTGCTTCAAGGACACTACTAGGTAGACTGTGCTTAAAAGGACACTATAGGTAGACTGTGCTTAAAAGGACACTACTAGGTAGACTGTGCTTCAAGGACATTACTAGGTGACTGTGCTTCAAGGACACTACTAGGTAGACTGTGCTTCAAGGACATTACTAGGTAGACTGTGCTTCAAGGACACTACTAGGTAGACTGTGCTTCAAAGACACTACTAGGTGGATGTGCTTCAAGGACATTACTAGGTAGACTGTGTTTTCAAGGACCTACTAGGTAGACTGTGCTTCAAGGACACTACTAGGTAGAC
The DNA here is from genome assembly GCA_009830355.1 of Cherax destructor. Taxonomy (NCBI): domain Eukaryota; kingdom Metazoa; phylum Arthropoda; class Malacostraca; order Decapoda; family Parastacidae; genus Cherax; species Cherax destructor. The sequence goes on from WNWK01047808.1 coordinate 10,174, forward strand.
TGTGCTTAAGGACACTACTAGGTAGACTGTGTTTCAAGGACACTACTAGGTAGACTGTGCTTCAAGAACATTACTAGGTAGACTGTGCTTCAAGGACACTACTAGGTAGACTGTGCTTAAGGACACTACTAGGTAGACTGTGCTAAGGACATTACTAGGTAGACTGTGCTTCAAGGACATTAGTAGGTAGACTGTGCTTCAAGGACACTACTAGGTAGACTGTGCTTCAAGGACACTACTAGGTAGATTGTGCTTCAAGGACATTACTAGGTAGACTGTGCTTCAAGGACACTACTAGGTAACTGTGCTTCAAGGACACTACTAGGTAGACTGTGCTTCAAGGACACTACTAGGTAGACTGTGCTTCAAGGACACTACTAGGTAACTGTGCTTCAAGGACACTACTAGGTGACTGTGCTTAAAGGCCCTACTAGGTAGATTGTGCTTCAAGGACATTACTAGGTAGACTGTGCTTCAAGGACACTACTAGGTAGACTGTGCTTCAAGGACACTACTAGGTAGACTGTGCTTCAAGGACACTACTAGGTAGACTGTGCTTCAAGGACACTACTAGGTAGATTGTGCTTCAAGGACACTACTAGGAGACTGTGCTTCAAGGACACTACTAGGTAGACTGTGCTTCAAGGACACTACTAGGTAGACTGTGCTTCAAGGACACTACTGGTAGACTGTGCTTCAAGGACACTACTAGGTGACTGTGCTTCAAGGACACTACTAGGTAGACTGTGCTTCAAGGACACTACTAAGGGCTGTGCTTCAAGGACACTACTAGGTGACTGTGCCACTCTGACTACGCTGTGTCAAACCACTACTTTCTTACATCTTTTCTGAATTTAAATTTATCCAATTTGAATCCATTATTTCAAGTTTTTCTTGAATCTTAATTATACCTTCTACTACACACTTCTGCTCTCGTTATGTCTTTCTAGAGAATGTGGATTAATCAATTCTCTCTTCTATGGAAGATTGATTATGCAATGGAATGATGTCAACAAATTTATATCCATTATGTAGAATGGAGACCAGAACAAAGCTGGATAATTTAAGTGTGAACTTACTAATGATGTGTTTGGGCTGTTGTATAACCTCTTGTGTAGAATGTTGTATAACCTCTGGTGTGGAACTGTTTATAACCTCTGGTGTGTAGAACTGTTGTATAACCTCTGGTGTGTAGAGCTGTTGTATAACCTCTGGTGTGTAGAGCTGTTGTATAACCTCGGGGTGTGTGAATGTTTTCCCCGGGGGTTTTTTGAGCGTTTATAACCGGTGTGTAGGCTGTTGTATAACCTCTGGTGTGTGAGCGTTGTATAACCTCTGGTGTGTAGACTGTTTTTATTCCCTGGTGTGTGAACTGTTGTATAACCTCTGGGGTGTAAAACTGTTGTATAACCCTGGGTGTGAAGGCTGTTGTATAACCTCTGGGTGTAGAGCTGTTCATAATCGGAATCCTTTTTCTTTTCTTCCGCTTAAATCCTTTTTATTTTTTTTTTGAACGCTTAGGTCTGGGTTAGTTTCAGGTTCTGGTTCCATAACTCCTGGTTCTTTTTTTTTTCTTTGGAAGTTCTAAAAAGTTATAAGGTATGGTTATGTACATTCCACTTCAGGACGTCGAATATATCTATCTTAACGTTTAAATCCTAAAAATTCGGGGTGACATCTTCCCCTGAATCAATTATCCTCCCTTTTTTCCCCTGGCACCCAAAATTTGCTCATATCCTTGTTTTTTCCCCTCGTCAAACCATTAAATATATTATAAAACCCCAAAGGGCGAAATATAACCCCTTTTGGGAAAATTAGCCACCCCCGATCTGTGGAGAATTGCCCCATAACATGGAATGTATGGTTCGCTAAAACTACTTGCCGGAAAACCAAAATGTTCCCCCAAACACCTTCTCAGGGATCCTTTTTGCCACACTCTCCCCAGGGTTTAAAAATAAAAAAGGGGGTTTTAAAATTTTCCCCCCCCAAAGGGCGTATGTCCATATTTCAGTCTTAGATGGACTGGGGGGCTTTTTTACTCACTGGTTTGGACTAAAAGTCTGAAAAACCCCCGGTCCCTAGGTAAAAATTTTGGGGAATGTTCTTGAATACAAGTTTTTGCGCCCCCCCTTTTTTCCCCCGGGGAACATCAAATTCTTCCCCTAGCTCGTGTTTTTGAGGTGGTGAAACCCACCATATCGGCGGAAATCTCTTTGATTGTAGAATGGAAAGAATCACCGTCTTGTTTCGATGGAGTTCACTTCCGATTGTCTCTCGTTTCCCCCCTTTTTGCAGTCTGAAGCTCCCCCCTTAAAAAATTTTCTGCAATGTTGATTTTTATTCAAAAACCCCGGGGGGAAACCCAAGAGTTCTTATTTTTTTTCCCCCGGGCGTTAGTGGAGATTAAATGATATAACGGGCCGGGGGGAAATGTCTATGTTGTTTTCCTTGCCTGCCCCATGCCCCCCTAAGTCTTTGCCCCGTTCTTGCGGTGGCCAATTAATCCCCCTGTGCTACCTTTTGCAGTCTCGGGGGGGGCCCTGTGGTGCCACAGGTGCCTGGGGGGTGCTGTGGTCAGCACAATTTTGACCCCTGTTGACAATTAAACTGGCTTGAATTAAAAATTTTTTATGCAGCCAGGCACCTCCTCTTTTTCCCTTTTCCAAAAAAGGGGGGGAAAAGGGGGAGGGCCCCCCCCAAGGGGGGGGAAGGGCATACCCCCCCCTTTGGAGGATTTTTTTTCCCCCCTGGGGGGAGCCCCCTTCACGGAACTCTCATCAAAAAATTTAATTTTTTTCTCACTCGCCATCACTGCCTTTTTCTTTTTTGAACAGCTTCGGGCTGTGGGTTTTTTGGGGAATCACTAATTTTTTTTGTTTTTTTCACTGTGTAATTCTAAAAGGGACTAATTTATCTATTGTACGCTTATTCACTCATTTGTCAAAAAAACCCCAAAAATCCCGATGATTCCATTTTTTTTCCCCCATATATGGGGAAAAATTTTTTCCAAAAAGGGCCCAAAGGGACCTCGGACCATCATTGTTAATAATCACTATGTCACCCCCTCTTAAGGACTTATAATTTTCTGGAACACCAGCTCCATAGAAATGTTCTCTCAAGGAGGGGGGGATAGTCTTCTCCCAAAAAATTTTTTTCCCCGCGTTCAATCCCCTTTTTTTTAAAGGGGTTTTTTAATTTTTTGGGGGTTTTTCAGGTTCGAAATAAATGGATCCCCTTTTTCTTTATCTTCATGGGAGGAAAAGGGGGGGGCCCTTTTTATTTTAAAAAAGGGGATGGACTTAACACTTCTAAATTGTCCAGATCATCCCCTAACAAAAAAAAAGGGCTGTTGTTGACTCTAACTTTTCAGTTGACTGTACAAAATTTTTTTAAACCCATTCTCTGACGATGAAGAATCTTTTTTTAAACAACGTTTTTAAAATTTTTATTCTTTCGTAAAAAAAGCCGTGCCATGGGGATTTAGGAGGAATGGTCTCCCCAAAAAATTGTGTTTTTTTTTAGCATCTGTTGTACCCTTTAGGCTGCTCAAAAATCTTGTTTATATAAACGCCCCAGCAACAAAATTCGTTGCTTTGTCTGATATCATCATTT
>WNWK01047809.1:0-13784 GCA_009830355.1 Cherax destructor
AAACTGGTCCAGAGTGGAGTGGGTTTAGCGTGGGGAGGATATCAAAAGGGGCCCTCAGCGCCCAAAGGGCGACCGGGTTTTCTCACACACCTGGCGGGAGTGGCTGCCGTAAAATTATATTAGACGGTCCCTCCTGGGAGATTATTTGTTTGTAAGTGGCAGTGAAGTCCAGACAGGTAATCTCAAATTCCCCCCCCAGGTATAATGTGTATGCTGGATCATCAGGAAGATTAAAGGGAGGGGGTTGCTGTAGAAATAAAGGTATAAAGCCCTTTTACATTATTAGCATGGGGGGGAATGGGGGGGCTCGAATAGTGAGTAGAGGGGGGAGGAGTGAGGGTATTTTTGTGGGGATCACATGCCTTTTTGAGTTTTTGAAAGGTGAAAATTGAATTTGTGAATGATTACATGATGTATAACAAGACCCAACACAGACATCTACATCCGTCTGTAAATACCTAGCTTTGGATCAAGTATATTTTTTGTTTTTCTTTTTTCATTTTTTTTAAGATAGGATTATTTTTAGTCATATTTAAGTATTTATTATTTACATTTCTTTCTATTAAAATAAAGTGTTTATTGTTATAGTTATTATTGTTTTTTTCTATTATATTTTTCCCTAAGAAGATTGGCAACAACCTTCCCCTATTAGATGGGGAGAAGGGTAGGGCATGCTTTGAGGAGTGGGTGGGGTTAGGGGGGCAAGGGAAAGTGGTGGAAGATGTGGTAGGATGGTGGGGGGGGGTATCTAAGCCGGCTATCAGAAAATTTTATAGGGAAAGGGGGACAGGAGGAACGCAGTGGAGGTATGGGCTGGAAAGATTTGGGACAGCTGGGGGGGGTCAGGAAAAATTTTATGTTAGAGGGGGAACTTAAGGATAGGTTGCGTGTACAAAAAAAATGAGCTTTTTGGGATGAAATTGATTACTGGTGGGCTTGAGGGGGCTCTATGGGGTGACAGGCCGTCAGCATGTGTTTGGGGGAAATTGAGGGGGGGGAGGGAATGAGGGGCGAGGATAGTGGTGGAGAATGACATTGGGGGTATCTTTGGGGGGAAATGGGGTAAACTGAGGCTATAAGTTTATATTTAATGTCATGGTTTGAGAGATACTTAAGGGGGGGGGAATGTGGGGGACAGGGGGGGTGATATTGTGTTAGAGGAATAGTGCGGGGTTTGGGGGATGAGGATAGGGAGGAAATGGGGGGAGGGTTTTTTAGTGGGGGCCAAAGTTTGGGAGCTGAGGGGTTTTGAGTGCAAGGCCCCGGGGGAGGGAAATTGGTTCAAGATTTTTATGTAATTCATTGGGTGTCCTAAAGGAGTGTTTGGTTGGGGTTTTTTTAATGGTAAAGAAAATGGGAGGAGGGGGGTTTTGACTCAGCGTACTGGGTAGTGGTATTGGGGGGCAAGAGAGGAGAGAGATAGAATAAAAAATTTCGTTAATGTGCACTGATTAAAATTTTTTTTGAAAAAGTGTTGGATAATAGGATTAAGAGGGTGGTTGATGGGGTGGAAAGAGGGGCGTATGGTAACCTGGCAGGTTTTGGCGGGGGGGCATGAAAGGATTGAAATTTATTGAGGAAGGGGGAAAAGGGGGGGGCCTTGCATTGGATTGGGAGGCAGCATATGATAGTGTAAAGAGAAATGCTATGGAGGATTATGAGGAGGCAGGGGGTTTTGGGAAGAAATTGAGGCTGGGCTGGGGACATTATATAGGGGAAACAAAAATGAGAGTACAAGTTAATGGGTTTGTGGGTGGAGAAATGTGTATGAGGAAGGGGGTTTTGGAGGGTTTTCCCTTTTCCCCAAAAAATTTTCTTGTCTGGGACCCATTGGGGGAGATTAGTTAAAGGGAGGAGGGGTGGGGGGTGTGGGAGTTTAAGCAGGGATGTGGGTATTATTGGATACGTGGGTGATACAACTGTGTGTTTGGGGGGGGGAGGGGTTTGGGGGCTGTAGGGACGATCGTGGGGATTTTTGGGAAAAAACAGGTATGAGGATTAATAGGGCCAAGTCTCCCCCCATTGGAAGGGGGATGTGGGGGGGGGGTTTGGGGGTTTAGGTGTGGGTGGTCAGTTGCCGATAGATTAAAGATATATGGTATCATTTTTTTGAATGATTTGGGTGAAGCGAGGGGTGTTACTGTGGGAGGTATGGACTAGGGCAAACCCCAAAGGGCAAAAAAGGGGGGAGGCCGGGGGGGGGTTTTAAAAAAAGTTGCAGCGGTGATTGTGGTGAATGTTTTGGTTTATATATAGATATGGCATGTGGGGGATTTTAAAATTTTGAAAAGGGGATGTTCGGAATTTATACGAAGGTCTTTAGGTATGTATGGGGTTTTTGGTAAGCATTGGTTGGAAAAAGTTGTAATGAAGAGGATGGGTTTGGGGGTATGGGGGTTTAAATTTAAATTTTGGGGATGTGTGTATGAATGTATATGTGAAGTCCTGCTTTCTGGAGAGGAGGGTACAGGGAAAACAGTGGGTGGGTAATGGGGGTATTGAAGAAATGGTGGAGGGAAAGGAGTTGGACCAGTGTGGGAATATGTTGCACAGGCTTTGAGTTGTACCTCTACTTACGGCAGCTCCCAACTCGAACAATTATGTGTATTTTTGGGGTCTAAAATGGATTAACCTAATTTTCATTATTTCTTATAGGAAAAATACCTTGGTTCGGCACTTGAATAACCGACGGGAAACAATTTTGCTGAATAGAGGTACCACTGTATATTTTTTTTTTGTGAAGAGATTCAAAGAAACAGTTAGTCAGACTTGAGTCCTAGAGGGGGGAAGTACCTCCGTGGCCCTCTGGCTAGACAGTGATAGTGTGAATGACAGTGAAAGTTTTTTCCCTTTGGGTCACCCTACCTTGGTATGTACTCACCTAATTGTACTCACCTAATTGTGGTTGCAGGGGTCGAGACTCAGCTCCTGGCCCCGTCTCTTCGCTGTCCGCTACTGGGTCTCTCTCTCCCTGCTCCATGAGCTTTATCATACCTCGTCTTAAAACTATGTATGGTTCCTGCCTCCACTATATCTCTCTCTAGACTATTCCACTTCCTGACTACTCTGTGGCTTGGGGGAGATGGCCACTTTTAAAAAAAAAAATTCTTTAACTACAGACTATCCTGTATACTATTGTAATGCAAAAAACAACACTTTCTATTCCAACAAGCAATCATTAAAACGTCTCCTTGCATTTTATACTAGGTCCATTAACATACAATAATTAGTTGGCATATTATATATCAAGACATTTAATTTACAGAGTCTTCTATGAAGTGGCAAAGATTCCCATTCCAGAGAAGCTAGAATTCTAAGGCAAGATGTATGGAACCTGCTGGAGATTGTGTACAAATATTTCTTTTTAGTGTTTACAAAACTGGCTTAAAGCCATATTGTCATGTCACTGTCTGAGTGGTACTGGACCACAGAAGACAGTTTTGTGATCATAAGTACAGATTATGTATTTTATGTGCTCATTCTCATACTGACATGATGCTCTCACTCTTAACTTAAGCTGTTATGATTAAGCAACAGATGCATATCACATAATTTAGTTTTTCTGTACCAATCCATGGTATCCATTCTTTTATTCAGTGTTGGCAACTGGTGAATGTTGTAGATATACTGTAAATATATGTAGTTAAGGTATTATATAAGGTTTTAAAACTCATTACTCTTTTTTTCCAAAAATACTTTTACTGTACTCGGACCCATTTATGATGTCCTTCTAGTGTAAGACTTATCCTGTAGATAATGCAGCTTTTAATGTGATCACTGGATTAAAATGTATTAAAAGACAAACATTCACAGTTACACAGTACAGTGGACCCTCGGTTAACGAAATTAATCCGGTCCAGAAGCTATTACTTAATCTGAATCTTTCGTAATCTGAAACCTTATTTCCCATAAGAAATAATGTAAATACAATTAATTTGTTTCACAAAAAAAAAATTACTCAAAAAAAAAAAATAACATTTACTTACCTTTATTGAAGAGTTGCAGGCATCTGGAAGGTAGAGTTGCTGACAGGGGCAGGGTGTTAATGGTTGGAAGGGGAATCCCCTTCAAAAGGGGCTTCAGGTAACAAGTCCCTCTCTGGGGTTACTTCCTTTCTTTTCTTTAATGCATGCCTGCTACACTCCCTGCATGCCTGCTACACTCCCTGCATGCCTGCTACACTCCCTGCATGAATGCTACACTCCCTGCATGACACTCCCTGCATGAATGCTACCTCCCTGCATGAATGCTACACTCCCTGCATGAATGCTACACTCCCTGCATGAATGCTACACTCCCTGCATGAATGCTACACTCCCTGCATGAATGCTACACTCCCTGCATGAATGCTACACTCCTGCATGAATGCTACACTCCCTGCATGAATGCTACACTCCTGCATGAATGCTACACTCCGCATGAATGCTACACTCCCTGCATGAATGCTACACTCCCTGCATGAATGCTACACTCCCTGCATGAATGCTACACTCCCTGCATGAATGCTACACTCCCTGCATGAATGCTACACTCCCTGCATGAATGCTACACTCCCTGCATGAATGCTACACTCCCTGCATGAATGCTACACTCCCGCATGAATGCTACACTCCCTGCATGAATGCTACACTCCCTGCATGCCTGCTACACTTCCTGCATGCCTGCTACACTCCCTGCATGAATGCTACACTACCTGCATGACACTCCCTGCATGAATGCTACACTCCCTGCATGAATGCTACACTCCTGCATGAATGCTACACTCCCTGCATGAATGCTACACTCCCTGCATGACACTCCCGCATGAATGCTACACTCCCTGCATGAATGCTACACTCCCTGCATGAATGCTACACTCCCTGCATGAATGCTACACTCCCTGCATGAATGCTACACTCCCTGCATGAATGCTACACTTCCTGCATGAATGCTACACTTCCTGCATGAATGCTACACTCCCTGCATGCCTGCTACACTCCCTGCATGAATGCTACACTCCCTGCATGAATGCTACACTCCCTGCATGAATGCTACACTCCCTGCATGAATGCTACACTCCCTGCATGAATGCTACACTCCCTGCATGAATGCTACACTCCCTGCATGAATGCTACACTCCCTGCATGAATGCTACACTCCCTGCATGAATGCTACACTCCCTGCATGAATGCTACACTCCCTGCATGAATGCTACACTCCCTGCATGAATGCTACACTCCCTGCATGAATGTTACACTCCCTGCATGCCTGCTACACTCCCTGCATGAATGCTACACTCCCTGCATGAATGCTACACTCCCTGCATGAATGCTACACTCCCTGCATGAATGCTACACTCCCTGCATGAATGCTACACTCCCTGCATGACACTCCCTGCATGAATGCTACACTCCCTGCATGACACTCCATGCATGAATGCTACACTCCCTGCATGCCTGCTACACTCCCTGCATGAATGCTACACTCCCTGCATGCCTGCTACACTCCCTGCATGAATGCTACACTCCCTGCATGCCTGATACACTCCCTGCATGAATGCTACACTCCCTGCATGCCTGCTACACTCCCTGCATGCCTGCTACGCTCCCTGCATGAATGCTACACTCCCTGCATGAATGCTACACTCCCTGCATGAATGCTACACTCCCTGCATGAATGCTACACTCCCTGCATGAATGCTACACTCCCTGCATGAATGCTACACTCCCTGCATGAATGCTACACTCCCTGCATGAATGCTACACTCCCTGCATGAATGCTACACTCCCTGCATGAATGCTACACTCCCTGCATGAATGCTACACTCCCTGCATGACACTCCATGCATGAATGCTACACTCCCTGCATGCCTGCTACACTCCATGCATGAATGCTACACTCCCTGCATGCCTGCTACACTCCCTGCATAAATGCTACACTCCCTGCATGCCTGCTACACTCCTTGCATGCCTGCTACCACTGGGGTGCCACTAGGAAGCTTCTTTGGACCCATGGTGACTTATTTCACAGTGACAATCACTAAACCACCAAAAAAGACACCAAATATATTGTGAATCTTTGAAAGAGCGCGCTAGGTAATGTTCTCTCAATGGTAAACGCTTCATTGGCGTCCTGCGCTTGCGCGGAGCAGGCGGACATGTCTAATACCTTTCGCTAACCGAGGAATTTTTCGCTAACCGATTACGAAAAAAGCTTTCGTTTTCTGAAGCTTATGTTAACGGAACCTTTCGTTAACCGAGGGTCCACTGTATTTGATTTACCTGTTTGTACCTGTTAATTGTTCTGAGGATAGTCATCCCCAGTGACTGTTGCAAACTTTGCAGCCTAGAGTGGAAAGGCAATATTTTAGGAATAACTTAAACCCATGGAAGTAAGGATACCTTCAGTATAATGGACTTATGAAATAAACAAACTTCACTAGATAAACTGTACTTTTAGCTTGTTTATAGCAATATATTTGCAATATGTATGTAGTGCTATATCAGGTACAGTGGTCCCCCGCCTAACGAGCACCCCGGAAATCGTACAATTATGTAAGTATAATATTGTAAGTGCTTGTGGAAGTGTATTTTTGGGGGTCTGAAATAGACTAACCTACCTGACATTATTTTTTAAGGAAGTAAATTCGTTCGGTAATGACACTTGAGCAGGCTTCTGGAATGAATTTTGCTCGTTAGGCAGGGGACCACTGTACGTATATACTACATATTACAGTACTTTAGTGCTTTTTCTGTAATTTTTAATATCCAGATTTAACGGACACGTGGAGAAGATATCTCAATGTCTGTTATATTGAGGTTTACTGTACTGAATGTAAATAAAAGCTTATAAGCTTTATCATCATTATCTATGAGCCTTGCAATTCTGCCAGAGTACAAAATGTTCAACAGGTTTCTGGTTCATACTTATAGCATAATTTTTATAGTAATGGCATGGTTTAAACTTGAGAATTGGGAAAATAATCATTTAAACAGATAGATATGCTGCAATAGAGATAATTGGAATACAAAAGATGTGTAACATTAGTCTAGATGGGTATAATGCTGGTAATGCCTTTAGTAATAAAAATGCTTAGTGAAAATGTGTACATGTAAGAAGCATTAAAGATAACCATGGACCTTGCTACAAAAATAATGCATCATACTTTGTAAACATCAGTTCCCTTACTTATAATGTTGTACTGAGGTCTTCTAGTGCCCAACTTCTCGCTTAAAAAATCAGAATAAAGATTATATAAACAAAATGATCTTTATCAAAATAAATTTGCTGAAATACACTAGCTAAATAATCCAGAGTTAAACAAACTTGTATACGATTACAAAGACATTACTTTTTGGTAAGCAAAGTATTTGTTAAACCTGTGACTGACCTAGGGATAAATCAATCTACAATGTTGCCATAAAAGAAAATAGCACAGGCAGGTCCTGCTTATACAGCAATTTAGGTACTGGGCTACTGCTGTAAAGTGAAATGTAGCCCTTTTTACTTTCATATGCATATAAAAACCCTGATAACATGTTTCCACTCATATTTCAAGTGAACAAGAGCTAGGCCTAAAATGGCATATACATTATACCTCAAAATATTTTGGTCCTTAGCTTATAGTGAGTGATGAATATATTTATTGTAGGATGTCTGAATAAATGAAGAATGGGTATAAGTGAAGAATGCTGTATTAGTGAAACACTGTAAAGTGTAAACAATATAGCCTTTATGAATGAATTCAGGAGACTGGTAAGCCAGACTTTAGTTCTGGAGGTGGGAACTATTGTTGCACATAAAATTGTAATTACCTTCTATTATTTTGAACTTGAATTAGAAACTTATCTATTATTGTATAGTATTTTCATAAACTAAAACTCAACCTTTAACAACTTGTCATTAAGAATTTAATTTTTTATATTTAATGTTTGCCAAAAATGCTGTGCATATTATGGGCTTCAAATTATTATACTGCATGTATATTGTCTTGAAATAAAATGATTATTATCACTGTTTCATTTGTGCTTTTGGACCTGTGCTTACCTTGAATAAAACCTGAATGCCTCTTATTATCCCCAGGTGCTGTATGACTCACTCCTATGGATTTAGCACTGACCTATGAATGTAATAATTGGGAAAGAAAAAGGGGGTAGGGGGAGTCCAGGAAATTGATTTCTCCATTTCCTTGGATTGAATCTGCCTAGCTCATTTCCTAGGTGCTGCATGACCCCTATGGGTCTAGCACTTTCTCTAAATATACATTACAGTAATATAACGGACAAAGCTTTTTAGTTCTGACTAGGAATAAATGTTTTTCTGACTTGGCACTACTGATCATGGCAGTTTACACCTCATCTCCATGAAAAGGTAGGTAAAATTACTGTAAATTATGTAGTGTACTAAAAAATTATTATACTATACAATTGAACCCCTTATCCACAGTTTAAGTTACCCGAGTTTTGCCGTGACCCAAAAAAATTAAATGGAAAATTCCAGGAAAAAATCATGGATTACAATCCTGTGATGGAATGCAGCATTAAAGTCACCACATATAATCACCAAAGCATTAGAACCTCTCCAGCAAATGTTTGATGAGCAGAAAAAGAAACAACTTCCTATCACAATGTTTTTCCAATGGTTGAAAAACAAACTAGTACATGTATGTCCACTATTGACAATCCCCAACCATCAACATCGTAATGTCTTATGCAAAATTTATCAATTAAACTTTATTGTAGGTATGTATGTATGAAAAAAAAATCGACATACATAGGGGTTCACTACTATCTGTGGTTTTGGGCATCAGAAGTGGGTCTTGGAACGTATCACCCGCGGATACAGGGGAACTACCATACTGTAGTACTACAGGTTACAATACCCATATTCTTAGTGTCCAGTTGTCCTCTGCATCAGTGAACCAAGTCCACTACTTCAGAAGACAACCAAATGATCATGAAATATTAACTTCCTAATTCAGGAGTTGTGGACAATCAGCATTATTGTACACCCCCTCCTTCCTATTGGTCCGTTAATGAAACGTTTCATTGAATTTGCGTACAATAATTTTATTGTTTCAATATGGGTAATATTGCCTAAAAGAACAATTTTAATATTGTGCTTTTTTGTGAAAGTTTGCTAAATAAAATCCTGTTCAATATTAATCAGGAAAAAATTTGTCTTTCTTATTTGTTTGGAAATGGACATTGCATTCATGGAATTTTATAATTTTTTAAAATAAATGCCTTCCTCAGTGAAAGGAAAGAGTATGACAGGTATCTATGGTACTACACTACCATAGATACCTGGAGGGTCTACCTACTTGATTACTAGGTAGGAGGCCCCAAGTTATCGTTTACTACAGACATAATATACAACGTAGGTAAACATAATTCTGGCAGTACATTACTTGAGAGATATTCAACATACTGCATCATAACAAATGCTTGATGAGTTAAGCAACCTGTTACACACGTCCTGCACTTGTTTCCTCAGTCATTGCAGGGCAATGAACATTCACCAACATGCCTATTTTCTCACCAGTATTGCACTCTTTGAGGGCACTGCAACATTTAAACTGTTTTCTGAAATTCGAGCGCATAACCTTGAATGAACCCATAGTCCAACATGACTTAATTAAGAACACTCTGCTCAATTGTGTGCATGTCTACCACACCGAGACTGGCCATCAACTGAGCTTATCTGTGAGGGGAAGGCGACGTTGGAAGTTTACACCAGTTCCTATGGAGGCTGCTATATGGTGTGAGACATGCCGGAACCATGTTGCATTTAAACATGTCTCTATCCATGATGGTACTCCCGTAGTTGCAACCATCTTGTTTGTATACTGTCTGTAGTAAATAAAATCTTAAGGCATCCTACGAGTGAAACACCCTATATGAAAGGCTCAAGAAATTGCTATTGTCTAAAAGCTACATCCAAGCCATCTCCCAGTACTGCTAGTAACAGGATAGAAAGCCGAAAATCTGGACTCAACACAAACTGCCTGCAGTAAAAATATCCAGGTAAATAATCTTATGGTAAAATTATACAAAGTTAACACAGAACCTTTAATTTTCAGTTTTAATCAAAATCTACACCTGTTATAAAGAAATTTTTATTACACTACAAATTTCCACAAACAAAGTAAATGATCATAAAAGGATGCTGAAGCAATGATATTACTTAAACCTGTTGAACCTGGCCACCAATCCACCCCATAAGCCAGGCTCTCGTGTTCTGTGAAGGAAGCAACAATTTGTATGTTAGAGATGGAAGTATCTGTGACATGGAACCCATTATGCATGCAGGCAGCCAGTAATAGAGCTCTACCATGTGGTTCCCATTTCAGACGCCATATTCCACCACCAAGGGATGTTGATGAGCATGCAGATTTTAACTGCCTAGTGTCCCATAAACACACATTTTCATCGTAACTCCCACTTACTAAAAGATATTCAGAATTTGCATTGCTATGAATACTTGTTACACCTGCATTGTGTGCCCTGCTAGTGAATACAGGAGTGACTGGATTGCCTCTTGCATCAAATCCCCGAAACTTACAGTCATCACCCCCTGTATAAATTATGTTTGGATTCCAATAATCAAAAGCAGTGATCCATGCTTCAAACTCATGAGCTAAAAATCTTTTCTGGAGTATCAGTTCTTGATTTTGAAGCTGCAACATGCTAATTTTCCCTTTTGAATCACTAACTGAAATTGATGGATTTTCACAGTGAATTTTCCCCGTTGACCAATCTAGTGACAGAGCAAGAGTGTCTTCCTCATTTATTGAATATTTAATCCAAAATTTTAGCTCTACTGCTCCATCATTAATAGTTTCTAACTTGTACAAAATTAATTGACCTGAAGCATTTGCAATGGCAAGTATTGGGTAACCATGTATCTTGTGATGACACCATTTCATATCTAGAATAGCAGGCATATTGATCTGCTGAACCAATACTAAGTCCTTCTCTTTCATCATTTTCTTCAGATAAAGGCGACCCAGTCTTTTCTTTGGCACATCACTGGATAGTAGGTTTGATTTCACAGTCGCTTGTTCACATACCTCCGAACTCTGTTCTTGGTCTGCCAGCTGGTAGGTGCCTACTGCAAGGTAGTCTTGATATGGGTCCACAGGACAAAATTCAGCTGAATCAGCACTGTATTGAGTGTCCCAGGAGAACAACTTTTTTACTTCAAAAGTCATGATTCTGAAAACCATCAATTTCTTATTTATTTTATGAACTACATCTCTAGCCAAACTATTGTATAGCTTATTTATTTATAAGATATAGTGAACAATGTGTTAGGCTGAGGCAAAAGTATAAGGTTTTTACTTTCTACCACTCTCCCTGCCTCAAAATGAACATAAATACCTGTACATATATTGTAGGACATAGGACATACAGTAAGTCAATTATTAGTTGGTCAAGAATGTTGGATAGTCCAAATTCTTTATAAAAGAGAAAACGAGATAAGTAATAGCAACCAGCAGGTAACAGGTTATGTCTTGAAGTGAGGTGTTATAGGGACACTGACATACTTCACACACAACCCACTCGCCTAACCTTAAACCCACATGGACCAGTATATAAAACACTAACCCATATACTACCACTCACTGTCTTTCATCACTTCATCTGTCAATATTTATTCTAGGTTCAGTTCGGTTAAATAATGAAAGGAAGTGAGGTGGTCAGGGTGAGAGTTGCTGGTGGTAAAGTTGTTACCAGAGACCAGCAATCCACTGCCGCGAATCGCACCATTATTATTATTGTTATTATGATTTATTATGTATGAGAGTACTGTATAGAGGTACCAATGCTCTTATATGGGTGTGAAGCATGGGTAGTGAATGTTTGCAACAAGAAGGCTGGAGGCAGTGGAGATGTCGTGTCTGAGGGCAATGTGTGGAGTGAATATAATGTAGAGAATCTGTAACTTGGAGATTAGAAGGAAGTGCGGGTTTTTTTACAAGTATTATCCAGAGGAGGCCTGGTCATGGACCAGGCCACTGGGGCGTTGATCCCCGGAATACCCTCCAGGTAGGTAGGGCAGAGGAGGGGGTTGTTGAGGTGGTTCAGACATTTAAGAGGATGGAACAAAGTAGAATGACTTGAAGGGCATATAAATCTGTAGTAGAAGAAAGTCAGGGTTGGGGGTCGTCCTAAGAAAGGTTGGAGGGAGAGGGTAAAGGAGGTTTTGTGTGCGAGGGGCTTGGACTTCCAGCAAGTGTGCATGAACAAGTTAGATAAGAGTAGAGACAAATGGTTTTCATGAGTTGATGTGCTGTTGGAGTTTGAGCAAAGTAACATTTATGAAGGGATTCAGAGAAACTGGTTAGCCAGACTTGAGTCCTGGAGGTGGATAGTACAGTGCCTGCACTCTGAAGGAGGGGTGTTCATATGCTACAGTTTTTTAACTGTAGTGTAGGCGTGCCCCTGGCAAGACAATGATGGAGTGAATGATGATGAAA
This sequence comes from Cherax destructor, assembly GCA_009830355.1. Classification (NCBI taxonomy): domain Eukaryota; kingdom Metazoa; phylum Arthropoda; class Malacostraca; order Decapoda; family Parastacidae; genus Cherax; species Cherax destructor. The sequence continues at coordinate 12,461 of WNWK01047809.1, forward strand.
GGGTTTCTTCTTTTTAGAGTGATCCTGCCTCGGTAGGAAACAGCCGATGTGTTAATAAAAAAATGTTTATTACTACTACTATTGGTAATATTCCTGGGATAAAACCCCATTAACATTACATATTTACTACAGCAAATCCATACGAGAAAACACATCCATTGTGAAAGCTGTTGTTTATCAACATAGCCATAAGAACAATATACCTGGAGAGGGTTTCAGGGGGGTCAACGCCCCCGCGGCCCGGTGTGTAATCCACCATGATGCCTGGTCACAGACCGGGCCGCGGGGGCGTTGACCCCTGAAACCCTCTCCAGGTATACTACTGTTCTTATGGCTATGTCGATAAAAAACAGCTTTCACAATAGATGTGTTACCTCTTATGGATTTGTTGTAGTAAATATGTAATGTTAATGGGGTTCTATCCCAGGAATATTACCAAGACACACAACTCACTTGGACCAGTGACTGTCTCTTCTCAAGTGAAAACTCTCCTCACCACAAAACAAAGATTCGGATTCCTGACGTCCCAAAAGAATAGTGAGGCAGCAAGTGTAAACCAGCTTATAAAATATTTCTTCAGAACAACAATATTGAAAGTTGCTTTGTTGATGTTGTTAGGGTTATTTAGGGTCACTGCAGCATACGCCTTATGGAATCCTGCCTCCCATGTCAGGCAAAAATGTTACTTAAACCCATGGGGGAATCATGAAGCAGAGTTTCCTCTGAAAGATTAAATTTTGCCACCAAAGGTGGCTAGTGTATTGTACACCCCATATCTATCATGGGGACGGTACCCAAGAGCATATGGATACACAAAAGGCCTAGGAACTGGGCCCCCAAAAAAGGGTTAAGATAAGATTTCTTCGGTTTTTTAACCTCGGAGGGTTAGCCACCCAGGAAAACCCCCGTTTTGGAAAAAGGCGATGGGACGGTAGTGAGAGGTATCACTCCCGAAAACCCGGTTTTTAAAAAGGGGGAACAATAGCAGACTTCCACAGCTGGGGAAAAACTCCTTGCGACCATATAAGATTAATGAGTCGTTAGAGCAGACTGATGTAAATGATGTAGCATACGGATATGTATGCCGTCTGGCCCAGTTTCCGATGATCGGCAAGCAGAGAGTGGCCTCCAGTTCTTGGGAAGGGGAAAAGGCACATTATAAGATTCTTCTCTAAGAGAAGAAAAAACTAAGGGCTTTAACTCGCTGGCAGACTTAGAAGAAAGGAACGAGGGGGAAAATGGAGCCCCTGAGATATGCGGACTAGATGATTACCAATTTCAGTGGCAACGGGGAAGAGGGGTGCTATATCGACACCAGCAACCT
>WNWK01047810.1:0-13784 GCA_009830355.1 Cherax destructor
TGAGTTGTCAGTCAGTGAAATAAACAGTCCTGGAAACAAGGCCTAGGACCCACTCACACACGTCCTCTCCCCTCAAACACTCAGCCGTTACTGATTTTCATGTCACGAGATCTCACATTCAAGGATCACAGTGTCACTATCACAATCATAAGGAAAATGATAGGTGGATAACCAGAACCTTCAAAATAAAGGATGCCAAGACAATGGTGATACTTATCAAGTCACTTTTTTGACTTTTATTTTCTTCCAGCGTTTCTTGACTCCTGTAAGATTCCTTTAGCTTTAGTTTGATGTTTGCTATTTCTCTGACCAGTGTTTTTCCCTTCGTATTTCAGATATTTTGGGCCCTCTTGGCCGTTCTGTTTTCTTTGTCTTTGCCTGTATAGGAGCACCTTTCTCTTTCTAGTTACATCTCCTTTCCTTAAGATTAGATTTAGATTTTGCCACCGAAGTGGCACGTTTAGTGCACCCCATATCCATCCTGTGGACGGTAGCACAGAGCATATGATCAATTTTAACCCTTTGGGGCCTAGTGCCTAGGCCTTTGTGTATCCATATGCTCTTGCTGCACTCCACAGGATGGATATGGGGTGCACAATAAACTAGCCACTTCGGTGGCAAAATCTTGAACTGGCTCATGCTATGACTGGCTTTGACATGTGCAGGCGGCAGTCTGTTCCATTCTTTTATTGCTGTACAATAAAAGGTGTTTGAAGCCTGGCTACTGACTGTGGGTACTACAAAGTTGTACTCTCTCCCCTAGTACTATGACTGCTTTGGTTCCCAGCCTTGACAAAATTGGGAGAATGACAGGGGCAGGGTGTTAGTGGTTGGAAGGGAAAACCCCCTCCAAAAGGACTTCAGGTAACAAGTCCCTCTCTGGGGTTACTTCCCTTCTTGGTCTTTTAATCCCACTAGGACCAGCTTGAGAGTCACTGGATCCTTGCCTGGTGAAATAACTGTCCACAGTCCTCTGTTTCTGCGACTCTTAATACTTTCCTGAAGTACACCATGGCTCTTGTCACTGAAGTGGTTGCACAGATGGCTCATTTCAGCTTGCTCAGGGTGGTGTTTTTCAACAAATGTCTGCAACCTACTCCACATAGAACACATTTCCTTAATCTCTGAAGAAGGCACCTCCTTCTCTCTCTTCCTCCTCCTGTGAAGCAATAACCTCAGCTGTGGTCTGTTGTTTTTCCAGATGAAGCTCTTGCAGCTCTTCAGTTGTTAGCTCTACCCTGTGCTCCTCCACCAACTCTTCCACATCCTCACCACTCACCTCCAACCCCAGGCTGTTCCCCAATGCCACAATATCTTCCACAACAGGCACAGGGTCGTCAGGGTCAGCCTCAAATCCTTTAAAATCCCTCTTTTCAACACAATCCGGCCACAGTGGTCTCCAAGCAGAGTTCAAAGTCCTGGAAGTCACTCCCTCCCAAGCCTTACCTATAAGGCCTATGCAATGCACGATATTGAAGTGTTCTTTCCAGAACTCTCTTAGGGTCAATTGAGTGTCTGAGGTCACATCAAAGCACTTCTGAAACATTGCTTTGGTGTACAGTTTCTTGAAGTTTGCAATGACCTGCTGGTCCATGGGCTGGATGAGAGGAGTGGTGTTAGGAGGCAAGAACTTCACTCTGATGAAATTGAACTCCTCAGACAACAACTCTTCCAAGTTGTGAGGATGAGCAAGAGCATTGTCCAGTAACAGGAGGCACTTGAGTCCCAATTTCTTTTCCTTCAGGTATTTTTTTCACACTAGGGCCAAACACTCCAGTCAACCATTCCTTGAAAATGTCCGTACTGACCCATGCCTTGGTGTTAGCCTTCCAATGCACACACAATTTATTCTTGTTAACATTGTGTTTCTTGAAGGCTCTGGGATTTTCTGAGTGATACACCAGTAAAGGCTTCACTTTAAAATCACCACTGGCATTGGCACACATCATAAGAGTTAGCCTGTCTTTCATAAGCTTGTGTCCTGGCTGTGCCTTTTCCTCCTGAGTAATGAAGGTCCTGTTGGGCAGTTTCTTCCAAAACAGGCCTGTTTCATCACAATTAAACACTTGTTGGGGTTCGAATTTTTCAGTGTCTGCGAACCCCTGGAATTCCTGCACAATTTTTTCAGCTGCACGTTTGTCAGAGCTGGCTGCCTCACCATGCCTCACAACACTGTGTATGCCACTACGTTTCTTAAAAATCTCAAACCAGCCTTTGCTGGCTTTAAAATCACTTGCCTCACCACTGGTTGCAGGCATTGTCTTGACAAGATCTGCATGCAACTTCCTTGCCTTTTCACAAATTATCGCCATGGAAACACTATCACCCGCTATCTGTTTTTCATTGATCCACACCATCAACAACTTCTCAACCTCATCCACTATTTTCGATCTATTTTTCGTTAACATATCAACCCCTTTTGCAACATTAGCTTCCTTGATCTCATTTCTCTTTGCCAGGATAGAGCCGATAGTAGATGGGGTTTTCTTGTACATCCTGGCAAGCTCACTCAGACGTACGCCACTCTCATATTTTTCTACAATCTCTTTCTTCAGTTCGATGGTGTTCCTCACTCTCTTTACCAAAGGGGTGCCACTAGGAAGCTTCTTTGGACCCATGGTGACTTATTTCACAGTGACAATCACTAAACCACCAAAAAAGACACCAAATGTATTTTGAATGTTTGAAAGAGCACGCTGGGTAATGTTCTCTCAATGGTAAACAACGCTTCACTGGCGTCCTGCACAGGCGCAGGTCAGGCGTGGAGCAGGCGGACAGGTCTAATACGTTTCGCTACACGAGTCCGTTTTCACTACACGAAAGCGAAAAAAACTTATGTTACACGATTTTTTCTTTTCGTTATATGGGCCTTACGTTACTCAGGGGTCCACTGTATAGGTACAATGGATGATCAGAGACCACTGAACGTCTAGTAAACGTAATTTGATGATTATTATTATTATAATCAAGGGGGAAGCGCTAAACCCATAGGATTATACAGCCATAATTTGATGAGTTTTGCCATTAGAAAATTTAAACCCATGAGTGGTGGCCCAATCGGAAACCCGGTTGATGGCATGCTGGAGGGAAACTGCTATGAGGTGACAGCACCTGCACAAGCTATAGCAAAGTCATCAACAAAGCGATGACCAAATATTGGATGGGAGAACAGATACCAGAATATTTATAGCAAGCAGAAAGTGTGTTGTGCTCAGAACACAACCCTGGGGAACACCTTCAGCTTGGACGAACTCTAGGGAAAGCACATTATGGGGGGGGGGAGGGAAGGGAAAGAGGGGATGGGGAGGATGGGATAGCAGAGGGGGGATTGGGAGGTAATTAGGTTTGGTCTGAGAAAGGAGACCAAAAGATCTAATTTCTCAGACCAAGAGCCTCTTCATCACTCCAAGGAGCCCCCCTTGAAGAGGTTCCACTTCAAGAATTGAAAGTAGCTTGCTTGTGAACTGTGATTGGAATGTTATCAGTGGAAGTAAGATGGGAAAGGTCATGAGCGTGTTCTGCGTTCTGAACTGTAGAGATGCGTGCACCACTTCGAAGAGCATGAAAGGATACACAGTGGTACCCTGAGTTTCGGACATAATTCGTTCCAGAAGGCTGTTCAAGTGCCATTATCGAACAAATTTCTTCCCATAAGGAATAATGTAAATTAGATTAGTCTGTTTCAGACCCCCAAAAATACAAAAGCACTTACAATTGTAAGTGCTTTTTGGGATTTGGGAGCTGTACGAAACTCGGGGTACCACTGTATTTTGGCCAGCATGTTGTAAAAGACCTTACCAATACTATGGTCAGAAAGATAATCAGTTGGAGATGTTGGTTGTAGGGAAAAGAATTTAGTCCACTGCATACTTGTAAACATGGTTGTAAATAAAGTAGGTGTCATGTACGTCGTTTTTGGGTGGAATGAGCAGACATCGAAGAACCGTCATCAACAAATAGTCTGGAACGTTTAGGCATAGTACCGCGGGCAGCCCGACCTGAGGTAAGTGGGTGATCCAAAAACCGTCGCACCGTATTCGGGAAGTTGGACACATAGTTAAAGGCATGCAAGAGGCAGAGGCACTAGAAGAAATGGGAGGAGCTCCAGCATCTGGAGCAGGTGACGAAGCGTCACCAGCAGAAGGTACAGGGGTATGGGAAAAGTCTGGAGAATGGTCCAATAATGAAGCCGGGTCAGAACAGGATGTGGTAACAAAAAGGGGCCTGGGAGGAGGAGGGTTATACCGGAATGAAGACTCCATGATGATACTTCTTATTTTTAAGAAAAAAAAAAAAAAAGAGAGACAGCGGAGGGACAATCACTAGAAGGCATGAAACCCGTGCCATACCCTACCAGTCACGCTAGTAAATCAGCACTCTGGGATACCAACCTCACATCTACTGAGCCACCTCAGCGGACAAAAGAGAGGGCGGCCGGAAACCCGCCACAAAGCATAACTCCTTCGGCTGACACTTCCCAGAACTGACAGGCAGCCTCTGGGGACACATCCATCACCTGCAGGACACCACATCCATTTCTCGGAAATCCAGGAAGGAAGCAGGGCACCTCCAGATAATCCACATTCCATAGCAAACTTCACCACAGCCAAGGAACCTCATACTGTGGGATGAACTCCGGCATACTTCCCCTACCTAGAAACCATAATGCCAAAGGGGAGGACCCCAGAGGCTACAAACAGGATGGGGAAAAGGGAGGGTTGGGAGGGGGAAAGGGAAAAAATGGGGGATGGGATAGGGAAGGGAGAATTGGGGGGTAATTAGGTTCGGTCTGAGGAAGGAGACCAAAGGGTCTAATTCCTTAGACCAAGAGCCTCTTTGCTGCATCAAGGAGCCCCCCATCCTTGAAGAGGATTATGATGCATATGTAAAGGGAGTGATTGTCATGTTGGTCTTTTGTGTGTAGAGTGAGAGATATTTGAAGCAGTGTCATTAGAGAAAGGTCATGGTCGTTTAGACATAGAACCAGAGGTGGTTTGTTTTGAGGTGAGTGAACGATCTGAAAACTGTCACACCATATGGGAAGAAGCCAGAAGCATAGTCAAAGATGTGCAGATATGTCAGCAACAAAATGTCACCCACAGAAGATACTGGGGGCATTAGAAAAGTCCAAAGGATGGTCCGGTAATAAGGCAGGGTCGTAAGAGGGTGTTGCTACAGAATGGGGGCCCAGGAGCAGTAGTTTCATGGCTTTAGAACTCCATGGTTAGGACTTGTTTTCTTTTTGTTTTAAAGAAAAAAAGAAAAAAAGAGGGGGGAGGAATGTGGAGGGGTAGCTCCTAAGATTAAAGGACTGTAAATATCCCTTCCACGCCCAAGAGGACCTCAGTGCAGCTGGTAGTGCAGATGCAGCATGGAACCCGTGTCATACACCAAAACAATAACAATAACTTAAAGCGGTAAGATTGTCCCAAACACTTACACATGCAAATAAAATAGATACGATACAAATAGACGGATCACCACTTCAGGGAAGCTATTAGTAGAATATACAGTAAAATCAACCAACAAAATCAATCATGAAACCCTGTGTAGTATGCAACCAAACAAACAAACGTTCCACTGGATGGATTACATGCAACTTCTGTGGTAAATGCTGCCACCCCCCTTGTGCAGGCATTCAAGAATCTACTACACGAGATATTAAACAAGGGAAGTGTTTTTGGGTATGCCCAAATGAGACCGAACTGTGGAATAAAATCACATTGATATTAAAAAATGACATCAAATCGGACTTCATAAAAAACATGACAGAATTCTATAACAGTTGGGAAAGTAAAACATCTGGGCCAGATGGTGCTATCGCCCCTGGTACAGATGTTGAAATGGTAGACAGTAACTGTAAGAATGTAGAAATAAATGAGTGACCTGAAGAGGGACAGCAGCTCTAGTGAAATAAATGATGGGGAAACAGGTGTAGACAAAGACACACAAAAAACAGTGTTACAAACTAGCAATACCACGGTAGATAGTAAACAGGGGGATGCCCAGGGAAATACTGAAGATAAATTACCAGAAACTGATGAAGGCTCCATTGTTAGCACTAGTGTCGAAGACAGAAATGAGACAGGAACACACCCACCAATAGGGAATACAATGGGGAACACAGTCGCAAAAGACCAGGGCAAACGGAAACCGGGCCTATGTGAATATTATTCACTTGGTATCTGCAGGCATGGAAAATCTGGGAAATCAGATGGGACTTGCAATTATGATCACCCCAGAAAATGCCGTGCCCATAGGAAAACAGGCAAATGCAACCTCCAGTCCTGTAAGTTTTTCCACCCTGAAATGTGCCACTCATCAATTCAGGAAAGACAGTGCTATAACTTATATTGCCAGGCATACCACCTAAAGGGTATGAGGCGACATAGAACATCCAAATCATGGCTAAACCTGGGTAGCCACAGCCACTCCGGAGAGAGAGGTTTTTTAGTGCCAGGAAGGAAAAAAAGCTGGCAGGAAATGACAAATTGTACACCAACTGCAATCATTTCTGGAGTGGAATCAGTCAATGGCCTCCACTCCAATACAACAGATATTAGTGCCATGAAAAAAAAGACCCCCCACCCCCATACCACCAATCCAACGACATTCATCTTTGCAAATATACAGGGTCTAAAGCCAGCAACAAACAACAAGATACCTTACATTCGTAGACTGCTTACAGAGTGAAATGCTATGTTTGCGGCTTTCACAGAGACCCACATAAGAGATCACTTGGACAATGAAATATGGATCCCGGGCTACAACCTATACAGGTGTGACAGAGTGAACAGGCAAAAGGGGGGGGGGGTTGGCCTGTATATCACAGTCACTTATATGTTCAGAACTACTAAATGCCTCAAATGATGTAGTTGAAGTACAGTGGTCCCTCGGTTTTCGCCGAAAATTCGTTCCAGAATGCTGCTCAAGTGCCATTACCGAACGGATTTACTTCCTTAAGAAATAATGTCACGTAGGTTAGTCTATTTCAGACCTCCAAAAATACACTTGCAACAGCACTTACGAAAATACACTTACATAAATGTTCGAGTTTGGAGATGCACGAAAACCGAGGGACCACTGTATTAGCAATAAAGATCGAGAATCAAAACCTGGTCATCGTGGTTGTATACAAGCCCCCGGATGCAACTTCCCAACAATTCCAGGAACAGCTTCTGAAAATTGACCACTGTCTGGAAAATCTTCCAGCTCCTGCCCCCAACATCTTGCTCCTGGGGGATTTCAACCTAAGGCACCTAAAATGGAGGAACATTGCAAACAATGTGGTAGCAGAGATAACACCAGGAGGCAGCTCAGATAAAAACTCGCACACACATGAACTTTTAAATCTCTGCACCAAATTCACCTTAAACCAGAAAATAGTAGAGCCCACAAGATTAGAGAATACGCTGGACCTCATCTTCACCAACAATGATGATCTGATACGAAATGTCATCATATCAAAACAATATAGTACTCAGATCACAACATAATAGAGGTCCAGACATGCATGCGGGGAGCCCCAGATCAACAAAATGTGATCAGCCGCGAAGGAGCCTTCTCCAAATTCAACTTCAATAACAAAAACATAAGGTGGGACTAAGTAAACCAAGTCCTAAATGATATAAACTGGGAAGATAGCCTAAGCATATCTATGTTCTATGTCTAGAACAAATTAACTCTGTGGCACTTGAGGTTTGCTCAAGGCAAATTCCCTTAAGGAAAAGGAGGAGAAGATGCAAACTAGAAAGAGAGAGCCGCTCCCTATACAGGCGAAGGCAAAGAATAACGGAGCGGCTACAAGAGGCCAATATATCTGAAATACAAAGGAAAACACTAGTCAGAGAAATAGCAAACATCGAATTAAAACTAGAGGAATCTTACAGGAATCAAGAAACACAGGAAGAACTAAAAGCCATAAATGAAATTGAAAGAAACCCAAAGTATTTCTTTTCTTATGCAAAATCAAAGTCGAGAACAACAACCAGCAAGGAAATGAGTGAGTTACTTAAGTCCCAGTATGACTCAGTTTTAGCGAGCTGCTAACCAGACTGAAAATCGAAGACCTAAATGATGTTTTTATGAGAGTGCCACAGAACTTGACAGACGCATGCTTATCTGACATCACCCTGACGCCAAATGACTTCGAAAAGGCAATAAATAACATGCCCATGCACTCCCCTCCAGGCCCAGACTCATGGAACTCCGTGTTCATCAAGAACTGCAAGAAGCCCCTATCACATGCTTTTAACATCCTATGGAGAGGGAGCATGGACACTGGGGTCGTCCCGCAGTTACTAAAAACAACAGACATAGCCCCACTCCACAAAGGGGGTAGTAAAGCAATAGCAAAGAACTACAGACCAATAGCGCTAACGTCCCATATAAAAAATTTTGAAAGGGTTCTAAGAAGCAAGATCGCCACTCATCTTGATACCCTTCAATTGCACAACCCAGGGCAGCATGGGTTTAGAGCAGGTCGCTCCTGTCTGTCCCAACTACTAGACCACTACGACAAGGTCCTGGATGCTCTATAAGACAAACAGAATGCAGATGTTATATACACAGACTTTGCAAAAGCCTTTGACAAGTGTGACCATGGTGTAATAGCACACAAAATGCGTGATAAAGGCATAACAGGAAAAGTTGGTAGATGGATCTATAATTTCCTAACAAGTAGAACACAAATAGTAGTAGTCAACAGAGTAAAGTCTGAGGGCATTGTGAAAGCTCTGTTCCACAAGGCACAGTACTAGCTCCCATCCTGTTCCTCATCCTCATTTTGGGAAATAGACAGGGATATAAATACAGTGCCGTGTCTTCCTTTGCAGATGACACCGAATCTGTATGACAGTGTCCACTCGAAGACACTCAAGACTCCAAGCAGACATAAACAAATCTTTAAAATGGGCTGCAGAAAACAATATGAAGTTCAATGATGAGAAATTTCAATTACTCCGTCACGAAAACGTGGGGAAATTAAAACCCATCGGAGTACAAAACTAATTCCAACCACAAATAGAGCGAAAACTAATGTCAAAGACCTGGGAGTGATCATTTCAGAGGATCTTCGCCTTTAAGGACCATAACACCGTAGCAATCACATCTGCTAGAAAAATGACAGGATGGATAATAGGAACCTTCAAAACCAGGGATGCCAAACCCATGTTGACACTTTACAGATTGCTTGTTCTATCTAGGCTGGAATATTGCTGCACACTAACTGCCCCTTTCAAGGCGGAGTGAAATTGCTGACCTTGAAATGTGCAGAGAACCTTCACGGCAGCATAACTGCGATAAACCACCTAAATTTACTGGGAATGCTTGAAGTTCCTAAACCTGTACTCTCTAGAACAGGCGGGAGAATACATTATTATATACATGTGGAAAATTCTCGAGGATTAGTACCAAACTTGCACACGAGAATCACTCCCTCAAAAGCAAAGACTCAGCAGGCGATGCCAACACCCCCCAATGAAAAGCAGGGTGCAACTAGCATGTTGAGGACAACACAATAAGTGTCAGGGACCCAAGATTGTTCAACTGCCTCCCAGCATACATAAGGGGGATTACCAAAAAACCCCTGGTTTGTCAGGCACGGGACAGGCACTCAAGTCGGTACCTGACCACCCTAGGCTGTGGTTCGTACGTTGGACTGCGTGCGCCAGCAGTAACAGCCTAGTTGATCAGGCTCTGGCCCAACATGAGGCCTGGTCACAGACTGAGCCGCGTTGGCGTTGACCCTGGAATTCTCTCCAGGTAAACTCCAGGTAATACCCTACCCTCCATGCCAGTAAACCAACAAGTCGGAACAGCAACCTCACATCTACCGAGCCACCTTTGTGGAAAAGAGAGAGGCGGTTGGAAACCCACCACAAACATACCTCCTTCAGTCACCACCTCCTGGAATCTGACAGGCAGCCTCCAAAGATACACCCATCACCTGAAAGACACCCTAAGCCTTCCCGTGGTAGACTGGAGAAGGATCAGGCTCTCAACGATCCAGATTCCACGGCAAACTACACTACCACCATGGACCTCAACGGGACATGGATGGATCCCGACCTTTCCCAGCCTAGGAACTAGGCTGGGAAAGGAAGGGATGGGACAGGAGGATGATTGGGGAGTAATTGGGTTTTGGGATCGGAGGAAGAAGACCGAAGGTTCCAATTCCTCAGACTGAGAGCCTCTTCACCACGAAAAGGAGATTCCCTCTTTAAGAGGAATAGTCAATAAATGAAACATAGAATAGCTGAATATTCATACATATTTATTCAATATCTGAATGTATACAGTTTATTTCATACTAAGGACACTGGTACACAAGCACAAAACTCAACTTTTGAACATGGTAATTAGCTTTGCTTCAAATTGCAATTAGCTACACTATCTGCAACTTTCTGGTAACCTTGCTCATATAATTTCAGAATACAGAGTACTGTACATGCTTGTGCCTTATTGCCTCTATACCACTTATTAATAGTCAACAGTAATATACATATTCTGCTTTAGTCAGAAGCAGCTTTACCATGATGAGTTCTATTTAGTGGTTCATCCAAACTGATCTTCAAAATATTATATGTAACTTAAATTCCTCAAATCAACCAATCACAAGTTTAATTTTCTACTGAAAACTAATAACAGAAATAGTATATGATGTAAAGCATAATGGTGAATAATAGAGATAACATTAGTCATAGGTCAGATTCAGGACTGAACAACAGGTTAAAAGTTTAGATTAAAAGCCTTTTTTTCAAGTATAACTGTGAATCACTGTACCCTGACTAGTGACTATATAAAAGTTTTTATCCCTTTAGTAGTGCAGTTTGCAGCTAAACTAAGAAGACTGAATTAGTACTTATGTTTTTTCACACGACAACATCATTAGAGCTGCATATACAACAACATTAGAGCTGCATATACAACAACATTAGAGCTGCATATACAAACATTAGAGCTGCATATACAACAACATTGAGCTGCATATACAACATGAAGGCAGAGAAGTCTCCCTCTGCTTTGCTTTTTTTTACTTTAAACTTTCAAAAGTTATTTTAAATTTAAAAATGAAATACTTCACTGAATACACTTCTGGTTCTTTTTAGCAAAATCCAATTTCGAAAAAAAAAACCAAAAAAGGGTTCCCCAATGTGGCGCATTCCTTAGTCCCATTCCCCCGGGACGAATGGGATCCTTTCCCAACCCCCCAACTGAGAACTGCTTTTTAATCCCTGAGGTAATTTTCCTTTCCCCAGTGTCTGGTATTTTTTTTTTTTAACCTTTGACTGTTTGGTCGTATATATACATTTTAAAGGATTTTTTTGACGTATATACTATACCAAAAATTCAGCGGCTTCAAATCAAGGGGGAAAGCTGGTACCCCATATCAGAGAATGGGTCTGTGTGGTCAGTGTGTGCTGATAAAACCCAGCACGCAGTCTAATAAAAAAAAAAACTCTGACTGTTTTTTTTGGATTAAAATGCTGACTTTGAGGTGTTTTTTTAAAAGTATTTATGGTTGTATTCTCTTTTTGTTCTCATTTGATAGAACGAAAACATATTACGAAATAGAGATGATTGTGATTAGTTTCATGATGAAATGACCTTGAAATTAAGCTCAAAAAGGAAAATTTTTTTTTTGCCAATGAAAGTAAACAAATCACGCCACGCGCCCAATACACGTCAACTGGTGAGTCTAATATTTTTTTCAAAACTGATTTTTTTATACCATTTTACAATAATGCAGTAGTCTGATAACAGTAAATCTTCTTTTTTTTGTGAAAAAAAATCAAAAAGAAAGCAAGATTAATATAAGGGGCCTAAAGAAGACTAATGAACAGAAAATCTTATTTTAGTGCCGGGAATGTCGCATTGTTTTTTTTGGACCCTTTTTTAAAATTACATCTTTTTATTTGAATGAAATCCACCAATTTCCCCACCACTTTATTTTGTAGTTGCCGGAAAAAGGGGGTTTTAGTACTCAATCAAAAACAAGGGGAGTTCTAAAGGGTTGAGTTTTCGACTGGAACAAGGGAAATTTGGGCCAAAAAATAGGCTAAAAAGCCCAAAAATATGCATATATTTTTAGATCATAATTTCACAAGAGCGAATTCCAATTTTTCCATCAAATTTTGTACTTTTTATTACCATGGGGAAAAGGTATCATTTCATAAAAAAATTTTTTTTTTTTTTAAATATTTTGGACATGAATACGTTTGAAATGGGCTTACAGTCAAAGGGGGTTAAAAAGGGTCTTTTTTCCCTTTTTTTGTTTTAAATCAATATAAAAAGTAACATTACAAGTACATATTTAAATGATTTTATTACAGACATTTTAGGTTAATGTTACTTTAGGCAATCTAGCATCAAGACCAATCTGTTATTATGCAAAAAAAATTTTTTAAACAACAGAAACTTTTTTATGATCAAGTACAGAAAATTTATTTTTAGACAATGACACCTTTTTTAACACAGTGACTGGGAAAGATAGTTATTATTTGATATACGATAGTTTTTTAAATTGTTTCATTCAGCAAAGAAAATTTTATATTCAAAAAACTGGGAAAACAAAAAACCCATTAATTTTTAACGTAATTTTGTAACCATCGACCTGGATATTATTTTATTTTAAAGTCAGGACAACTAGAACCAGGTTTTAAACCCCACTGAACCCTTTAAATATTAAATGCTCTTATTTTGAGATATGTACTGTACAATGATACAAAAATATATTTATCAAATATTTAACAATGACAACAGAAATTATTAATCAAGATATATATATTCACAAATTCAGATGGAATGGTCATCATTTCATTTTTTTTTGGTCAAAGATAATTTTTTTCAACACAAATTTGATGATCACATACTGTCTGAAAATTTTTTTTATATTTACCATAAAAAAAAAGCCTCAATTTGTCAATACAGTTTACAATAAAAATATTTTAAAAAGTGAGTAACTAGTAATAATTAACAAAGATAAATGACTAGATTAATGAATAACAAAAAATTTAGATGAAAAGTTTTTACTTTTCTTTTCAAATTTTTTTTTAGAAATATAGTAAAGTTTATACTGTATTTAATATACAGGCAAAAAAATTTATATTGTAACTACATCATAGAACACATGAAGTAGTTTTAAAATTTTCTTCCCGGGGCCCAAAAACTACAACCATTAATTAAAAAGTTTAGGATGCCATAAATATTTTACATAGAAATACAACTTTTAAAGGGGTTAGAAAAACATTCCTTTAGTTTCAAGGCTTTATAGTCAGACTCACAACTTCAAAAAAAAAGTGCTTCCCTTTTCACAAAAAAAATTTTGATGTTTTAAAACCAAAAAACTGATCATTTTGTTTATCAGCACCTTTTCGCCATGAAAATATATTGTTCAAAAATCCCCGAACCAGCCATGGCAAGTCTGTTGAAATAACCCGAGATTATAGTAGTTCCGGACACAGCAATCAAAAAAAAATATCTGTTTAAGATTTAACCCTTTTTAAAATGTCCCCATGTAGATATCGCCACCTGCGACTGCCCAATATTTTTAAAAAAAAAAAAATTTAAAAAAAGCGCATTTTTTGAAACCTGCCGTTGGGCTGGGTGCTCACCTGCGCCCAAAATCAAGTCCTGCCCTTTAGAAGTATTCCATATACTTTTTTTTTTAGTTTTTTTTTTTAATTTATATAATTTTATATTCTGTTTTTTATAATAGTTCTTGGATTTCATATACAATCTTTGTTCAACACTTTTTAGGTATGAAATAGTACTAAAAAGTCACC
>WNWK01047811.1:0-13783 GCA_009830355.1 Cherax destructor
GTGAGAATGTCAGCATGGGGGGTACAACTGGTACACCTCTGCCCGGTGAGAATGTCAGCATGGTGGGTACAACTGGTAACCTCTGCCCGGTGAGAATGTCAGCATGGCGGGTACAACTGGTCACCTCTGACCGGTGAGAATGTCATCATGGCGGGTACAACTGGTACACCTCTGCCGGTGAGAATGTCAGCATGGTGGGTACAACTGGTACACCTCTGACCGGTGAGAATGTCAGCATGGCGGGTACAACTGGTACACCTCTGACCGGTGAGAATGTCAGCATGGCGGGTACAACTGGTACACCTCTGACCGGTGAGAATGTCAGCATGGTGGGTACAACTGGTACACCTCTGACCGGTGAGAATGTCAGCATGGGGGTACAACTGGTACACCTCTACAACATTCATAAATTTCTGTCATGTTTACCTCGTTTTATCATCAACGTGTTTTATTACCTTAAGTTTCATTACTCACAAACTGATCTTCCTTACTTGTTAAGGTATCCTTCTTAGGCTTCACAAATATTTTCTTTCTAATTTATAGTTTTTTTTTTCCGGTGTTATGTGTGGATGGACTTAAGTGGGAAACGTGGGAAGTCGGGGAGTGTGACACCGTAGCTTGTGTGTGTGAGGGCGCAGTCTTCTCACCCTTCTGAAGACTATTTCTATATAAGAATATCTGATAAACTATAAATGGAAAAATAACACCAGATGGAACAAAAGCAGTCGAGTGCCACTGGTTGTGATGTCACCGTGTTGCGGTGTCAATGGTTGTGATGACACTGTGATGGAGTGCCACTGGTTGTGATGGCACTGTGAAGGAGTGTCACTGGTTGTGATTGCTCTGTGATGAAGTGTCACTGGTTGTGATGGCACTGTGATGGAGTGTCACTGGATCATGTGATAAGTGTCACTTTTTGTTGGAGTGCCACTGGTTGTGATGGCACTGTGATGAGGTGCCATTGGTCAGCAAGAAGCACACCTGATAAGACCACTTTTTACTCGAGGTAAATAAATTCAGTTTTCCACACGTCCTTAAAAAGGCCGAGTTGCCTAATGCGGTTACCTAGAACAACAACTCACTCTTGATAACAATGGCCTTCATTATTTACGACTTGCTGAGTCCAAACGAGTGTGTTAACTTTAGGAAACCATATGTCGTGGCAGCCGGCCGGCCGCTGCCCGCTGGCCCTATATAACTTTGTTATTATTACGCTCTTAAGGTATTACCTTATTCGCTATAAGAGTCGTAACTGTGTCACTGGTAAAGAGAGGCTGAACACTGTCGCTGTATCACCAGACACCAAGACTAGGCAAGAAGCATGGCTTTAAACACCTGCTATAAACACCTGAAGTGTTATCAGGATGGTATAACATCCGTGGAACATAACTTTCACCCCGTATGTTAATTATCATAATACTCTTCACCACGTATGTTAATTATCTTAATACCCATCACCAGGTATGTTAATTATCTTAATATCCATCACCAGGTATGTTAATTATCATAATACTCTTCACCACGTATGTTAATTATCTTAATACCCATCACCAGGTATGTTAATTATCTTAATATCCATCACCAGGTATGTTAATTATCATAATACTCTTCATCACGTATGTTAATTATCATAATACTCTTCACCAGGTATGTTAATTATCATAATACTCTTCACCAGGTATGTTAATTATCTTAATATCCATCACCAGGTATGTTAATTATCATAATACTCTTCACCACGTATGTTAATTATCATAATACTCTTCACCAGGTATGTTAATTATCATAATACTCTTCACCAGGTATGTTAATTATCTTAATACTCTTCACCACGTATGTTAATTATCTTAATACCCATCACCAGGTATGTTAATTATCTTAATATCCATCACCAGGTATGTTAATTATCTTAATACCCATCACTAGGTATGTTAATTATCTTAATACTCTTCACCAGGTATGTTAATTATCTTAATACCCATCACCAGGTATGTTAATTATCATAATACTCTTCACCACGTATGTTAATTATCTTAATACCCATCACCAGGTATGTTAATTATCTTAATACTCTTCACCAGGTATGTTAATTATCTTAATACCCATCACCAGGTATGTTAATTATCTTAATACCCATCACCAGGTATGTTAATTATCTTAATATCCATCACCAGGTATGTTAATTATCTTAATATCCATCACCAGGTATGTTAATTATCACAATATCCATCACCAGGTATGTTAATTATCTTAATACCCATCACCAGGTATATTAATTATCACAATACCCATCACCAGGTATGTTAATTATCATAATACTCTTCACCACGTATGTTAATTATCTTAATACCCATCACTAGGTATGTTAATTATCTTAATACCCATCACTAGGTATGTTAATTATCTTAATATCCATCACCAGGTATGTTATTTATCTTAATACCCATCACCAGGTATGCTAATTTTCTTAATATCCATCACCAGGTATGTTAATTATCATAATACTCTTCACCACGTATGTTAATTATCTTAATACCCATCACCAGGTATGTTAATTATCTTAATATCCATCACCAGGTATGTTAATTATCTTAATATCCATCACCAGGTATGCTAATTATCTTAATATCCATCACCAGGTATGATAATTATGTTAATACCCATCACCAGGTATGTTAATTATCTTAATATCCCATCACCAGGTATGTTACATTACTTAATATCCATCACCAGGTATGTTAATTATCTTAATATCCATCACCAGGTATATTAATTATCACAATACCCATCACCAGGTATGTAATTATCTTAAATACATCACCAGGTATATTAATTATCTTAATACCCATCACCAGGTATGTTAATTATCCTAATACCCATCACCAGGTATATTAAGTATCTTAATACCCATCACCAGGTATGTTAATTATCTTAATACTCCATCACCAGGTATGTTAATTATCTTAATATCCATCACTAGGTATGTTAATTATCTTAATATCCATCACCAGGTATGTTAATTATCTTAATACCCATCACCAGGTATGTTAATTATCTTAATATCCATCACCAGGTATGTTAATTATCTTAATACCCATCACCAGGTATGCTAATTATCTTAATATCCATCACCAGGTATGTTAATTATCTTAATATCCATCACCAGGTATGTTAATTATCTAATATCCATCACAGGTATGTTAATTATCTTAATATCCATCACCAGGTATGTTATTATCTTAATACCCATCACCAGGTATAATAATTATCTTAATATAAATCTTATTATGGAAGTTAATTAATTTGACATGTTATATGTAGGCTGTGTTGACTGGTGTTGGGGAGGGCAGTGTTGACTGGTGTTGGGGAGGGCTGTGTTGACTGGTGTTGGGGAGGGCTGTGTTGACTGGTGTTGGGGAGGGCTGTGTTGACTGGTGCTTAGGAGGGCTGTGTTGACTGGTGTTGGGGAGGGGCTGTGTTGACTGGTGCTGGGGAGCGGCAGTGTTGACTGGTGCTGGGGAGGGCTGTGTTGACTGGTGCTGGGAAGGGCTGTGTTGACTGGTGCTGGGGAGGGCAGTGTTGACTGGTGCTGGGGAGGGCAGTGTTGACTGGTGCTGGGGAGGGCTGTGTTGACTGGGGCTGGGGAGGACTGTGTTGACTGGTGCTGGGAGGGCTGTGTTGACTGGTGCTGGGGAGGGCGTGTTGACTATTGCTGGGAGGCAGTGTTGACTGGTGCTGGGGAGGGACTGTGTTGACTGGTGCTTGGGAGGGCTGTGTTGACTGGTGTTGGGAGGGCTGTGTTGACTGGTGCTGGGGAGGGCAGTGTTGACTGGTGCTGGGGAGGGCTGTGTTGACTGGTGCTGGAGGGCAGTGTTGACTGGTGCTGGGGAAGGCTGTGTTGACTGGGGCTGGGAAGGGCTGTGTTGACTGGTGCTGTGGAGGGCAGTGTTGACTGGGGCTGGGAAGGGGCTGTGTTGACTGGTGCTGGGGAGGGCAGTGTTGAATGGTGCTGGGGAGGGCAGTGTTCACTGGTGCTGGGGAGAGGCAGTGTTCACTGGTGATGGGGAGGGCTGTGTTGACTGGTGCTGGGGAGGGCTGTGTTGACTGGTGCTGGGAAAGGGCTGTGTTGACTGGTGCTGGGGAGGGCAGTGTTGACTGGTGCTGGGGAGGGGCAGTGTTGACTGGTGCTGGGGAGGGCAGTGTTGACTGGTGCTGGGGAGGGGCTGTGTTGACTGGGGCTGGGGAGGGACTGTGTTGACTGGTGCTGGGGAGGGCTGTGTTGACTGGTGCTGGGGAGGGGCTGTGTTGACTATTGCTGGGGAGGGGCAGTGTTGACTGGTGCTGGGGAGGGACTGTGTTGACTGGTGCTGGGGAGGGCTGTGTTGACTGGTGCTGGGGAGGGCTGTGTTGACTGGGGCTGGGGAGGGCTGTGTTGATTGGTGCTGGGGAGGGCAGTGTTGACTGGTGTTGGGGAGGGCAGTGTTGACTGGTGCTGGGGAGGGCTGTGTTGACTGGTGCTTGGAGGGCTGTGTTGACTGGTGTTGGGAGGGCAGTGTTGACTGGTGTTGGGGAGGGCTGTGTTGACTGGTGCTGGGGAGGGCTGTGTTGACTGGTGCTGGGGAGAGGCTGTGTTGACTGGTGTTGGGGAGGGCAGTGTTGACTGGTGTTAGGAGGCTGTGTTGACTGAGTGCTGGGGAGGGCAGTTTGACTGGTGCTAGGGAGGGCTGTGTTGACTGGTGCTTAGGAGGGGCAGTGTTGACTGGTGCTGGGGAGAGGCTGTGTTGACGGGCTGGGAAGGGCTGTGTTGACTGGTGCTGGGGAGGGCAGTGTTGACTGGGGCTGGGAAGGGGCTGTGTTGACTGGTGCTGGGGAGGGGCAGTGTTGAATGTGCTGGGGAGGGCAGTGTTCACTGGTGCTGGGGAGAGGCAGTGTTCACTGGTGCTGGGGAGGGCTGTGTTGACTGGTGCTGGGGAGGGCTGTGTTGACTGGTGCTGGGAAAGGGCTGTGTTGACTGGTGCTGGGGAGGGGCAGTGTTGACTGGTGCTGGGGAGGGCAGTGTTGACTGGTGCTGGGGAGGGGCAGTGTTGACTGGTGCTGGGGAGGGCTGTGTTGACTGGGGCTGGGGAGGGACTGTGTTGACTGGTGCTGGGGAGGGGCTGTGTTGACTGGTGCTGGGAGGGGCTGTGTTGACTATTGCTGGGGAGGGCAGTGTTGACTGGTGCTGGGGAGGGGCTGTGTTGACTGGTGCTGGGGAGGGCTGTGTTGACTGGTGCTGGGGAGGGCTGTGTTGACTGGGCTGGGGAGGGCTGTGTTTATTGGTGCTGGGAGGGCAGTGTTGACTGGTGCTGGGGAGGGGCAGTGTTGACTGGTGCTGGGAAGGGCTGTGTTGACTGGTGCTGGGGAGGGCAGTGTTGACTGGTGCTGGGAGAGGCAGTGTTGACTGATGCTGGGAGAGGCAGTGTTGACTGGTGCTGGGAAGGGCAGTGTTGACTGGCGCTGGGGAGAGGCAGTATTGACTGGAGGGGAGGGGCAGTTTGGACTGGCGTGGGGCAGTGTTGACCGCGTGGGGCTATGTTGACTGGTACTGGGGTGGGGCAGTGTTGACTGGAGTTGGGGAGGGGGCAGTTTTGGACTGGCGTGGGGGGCAGTGTTGGACCGGCGTGAGGGAAGCAGTGTCCCGTGGGAAGGTGCTGGCGTGATGGGTTATGGTCACCCTCTGTCACATCTTTAATGTTTAAATGGGTGTTGAGTAGGCCAGGTGGAGCGAGGGGTGGCCCCTGTGGGAAGGAACTAGAGTCAGTTCTCACTGCCGCTGATGGACAAGGCGGCGCCACTGTCTCCCGCAGCATGGGAAGCTCTCTAGCTGTGTCTGTCCGCAGCTGTGTGATAGACTGCGGCAGATGCTCACGAGCACACACACACACACACACACACACACACACACATACACAGTTAAGCATGAAGCACTTAAAGCAAGCGACTACATACTATTAAGATTTGATCATCTTGTGGAAGTGAGACTTGGGAGAGAGACAGAGACAGAGACAGAGACAGAGAGTGGGGGCGTAGATCACACTACAACACGGAAGACATTGAAGGAATGACGAACTTTTCTGAAGGAAACCTGTCGGAAAACTGGTTTGTAAGACGACACAAAGAATGTTTGAACTAATAAAGAAAATAAAGTGCAGAGAATCAACAGAGAAATTCATTTAGAGTACAAGAAGAGAGAGTAAGAAAAACGGGAACACTGGGAGCTGAGGAAATAGCAGAAAACAGGAAAATGAATAGAAGAGACAAGGAAGATCACGCAAGAATAAAAAGGGAGGCGGAGAAGCAACTTGAAAATTGTCACTACAAAGAAGGAAACTGCGAGGGACCAGGAGATAAGATTTAGAGATGGAAGATATTATTGATAAAGCTGCGAGGAAGGCGACACAAGGTGTGAGAAGGCGCTTACAAAGTAGCAGAGGGAAGTACTAGTACACAACGAGAGCAAACACAACTAACTAGACATAGAAATCGTTGAAAGTACAGTAAGAACAGAAGAGAGAAATGGGGAAACTATTGAATGAATTAAATACGATAAAACCGACTACAGACAAAATATCACGATGGTTACTGAATGAAGGAGAGGAAGTGTTAAGTGGCCTCATATTAAAGTTCAGATCGCTGGAAGCAGGGCAGCTGTCAGACATCTAGGAATAGAAAAGGCACATGTGTTCTCCATACCGAAGAAAGAAGGCATCCAGGAAGCGCTAAACCGCAGGTCAGTTTCACTGATCAGTCTTGGATAAGCCTGGAAGGACAAGGTTCCTGGAATATCCTGTGAGTGGAAGACTCATCAGAGAATATCTATTCACTTTCTGGTTAGGTTAGGTAAGATTTGTCAGGAAACAGGACAAGTGTTTCCTGACGCGTTTCTTAGTCTTTTGAAAATCCGCCGCTGGAGCTTTTGGTCATCTGACCGAAGCCTTCCGCTGGCTTACCCATCCACCCCTTAAAGAATTATGGTTATGATTATAACCCTTTTTTATATTTCACTTTCAGGAGGACAGATCATACCTAACATAGTTTTAGATTGCTACCTCATAGTTACGGAGAACCAACATAGACGGGAGGGAGATACAACAAGGACGCCAGGAGATACAACAAGGACGGTAGGGAGATACAACAAGGACGGCAGGAGATACAACAAGGACGACAGTTAGATACAACAAGAACGGCAGGGAGATACAACAAGGACGGCAGGGAGATACAACAAGGACGGCAGGTAGATACAACAAGGACGGCAGGGAGATATATCAAGAAAGGCAGGAGATACAACAAGGACGGCAGGTAGATACAACAAGGACGGCAGGAGATACAACAAGGATGGCAGGAGATACAACAAGGACGGCAGGGAGATACAACAAGGACGGCAGGGAGATACAACAAGGACGGCAAGGAGATACAACAAGAACGGCAGGGAGATACAACAAGGACGGCAGGAGATACAACAAGGACGGCAGGAGATACAACAAGGACGGCAGGGAGATACAACAAGGACGGCAGGGAGATACAACAAGGACGGCAGGAGATACAACAAGGACGGCAGGAGATACAACAAGGACGGCAGGGAGATACAACAAGAACGGCAGGGAGATACAACAAGGACGGCAGGGGATACAACAAGGACGTCAGGGAGATACAACAAGGACGGCGGGGAGATACAACAAGGACGGCAGGAGATACAACAAGGACGGCAGGAGATACAACAAGGACGGCAGGGGGATACAACAAGGACGTCAGGGAGATACAACAAGGACGGCAGGGAGATACAACAAGGACGGCAGGAAGATACAACAAGGACGGCAGGGAGATACAATAAGGACGTCAGGGAGATACAACAAGGACGACAGGGAGATACAACAAGAACGGCAGGGAGATACAACAAGGACGGCAGGGAGATACAACAAGAACGGCAGGGAGATACAACAAGGACGACAGGGAGATATAACAAGGACGGCAGGGAGATATATCAAGAAAGGCAGGGCAGGGTGTATTGAGTGCTGAAAAGTATTTTCCACAATACCCTACAAGAGGCTGATCCAGGAGTTAGTAAACAAGCGTTACTAAAGTGTTCAAGTGGATCACAGGAGTACCTGACTGAAAGGACACGGAGAGTAACAGTTAGGGAGGAAGACTCTTGAGCTGGGGTTACAAGCGGGGTACGAAAAGGTTCAGTACTGGGGTTAGGTTAGGTAAGGTTTGTTAGGAAACAGGGCAAGTGTTTCCTGACGCGGGTCTTAGTCAGATGATGACCCGCCGTTGGAGCTTTTGGTCATCTAACCGAGGCCTTCCGCTGGCTTACTGGGTTCTCTGCTGTTGCTTATATAACCTGGTGTAAACCTTGGTAATAGATACTTAGGCAAACACTAGGACATATTTATTAAAAAAACGTTTCAGTCCTTGGACCTTAATCACTTCTAACATATAGAGGTTAAAAAAAAAGACTGCCTTTTTAACCTCTGTATGTTAGAAGTGATCAAGGTCTCAGGATCGAAACGTTTCCTAGTGTTTGCTAATGTGCCTTTCTAAACCTTGTACTATAACGTGAGCGATAGATCGAACTGACCTGACTGAGGGAGACTAAAATTTACTTAAGTGTTACGTTGTTAGATTAAAAATAAGGCGGTCAGATGAGTGTCCCTTATCCAACCCAAGTATAGGAGCAAGGTGATGAGGATCCCAAAAAATGAGAAGGGAGAAAATAAATGAAGTACAGCCAAGGGTAAGAAAAATCCTGCAACAGAGGGAGAGAAGGATCCTGGTACCACAGTCGCGTCAGATATATTACCAGAGCAGAAATGAACCGGATAACTTCAACAAGAGACTGGTTAATAACAGGATAGCATTCAGAAACCTAAATGAAGGTTAATTTTGGAAGCTATGTAAGACCCATCATGGGGTACGCATGGCCCATCATGAGGTATGTATGGCCCAAAGAATTTTAATTTTTAATTTTAATTTAATCATGGGGTATATATGGCCCATCATAGGGTATGTATGGCCCATCATAAGGTATGTATGGCCCATCATAGGGTATGCAAGACCCATCATGGGGTATGTATGGGCCATCATCGGGTATGTAAAGTTCCACATCAGAGGCTACTGAGGAAACTTAAGGCACACGGAATAGGAGGAGAATTTTTTCCTGGGTAGAGGCATGGTTGGCAAATAGGCGGCAAAGAGTTTGCATAAATGGAGAAAAATCAGAATGGGGGCACGTCTCAAGCGGTGTTCCACAGGGGTCAGTTTTGGGCCCCCTGTTGTTTACAATTTACATAAAGGACATAAATGAGGGAATAAATAGCAACATAAGCAAATTTGCTGATGACACGAAAATAGACCGTCCAATTCATTCTAATGAGGACATTAGAGCACTCCAGGATGATTTGAATAGACTGATGCAGTGGTCGGAGAAGTGGCAGATGCAGTTTAATGTAGACAAATGCAAAAGTTCTAAATGTTGGGCAGGACAATAACCATGCCACATATAAACTGAATAATGTAGATCTTAATACTTGTGATTGCGAGAAGGATTTAGGAGTTCTGGTTAGTAGTAATCTGAAACCAAGACAACAGTGCATAAGTGTTCGCAATAAAGCTAACAGAATCCTTGGCTTCATATCAAGAAGTATAAATAATAGAAGTCCTCAGGTTAGGCCTCATTTAGATTATGCTGCACAGTTCTGGTCACCGTATTACAGAATGGATATAAATGCACTGGAAAACGTACAGAGGAGGATGACAAAGTTGATCCCATGTATCAGAAATCTTCCCTATGAGGATAAACTGAAGGTCTTGAATCTGCACTCTCTAGAAAGGCGTAGAATTAGGGGGGATATGATTGAGGTGTATAAATGGAAAACAGGAATAAATAAAGGGGATGTAAATAGCGTGCTGAAAATATCCAGCCAAGACAGGACTCGCAGCAATGGTTTCAAGTTGGAAAAGTTCAGATTCAGGAAGGATATAGGAAAGCACTGGTTTGGTAATAGAGTTGTGGATGAGTGGAACAAACTCCCGAGTACCGTCATAGGGGCTGGGACGTTGGGTAGTTTTAAAAATAGGTTAGATAAATACATGAGTGGGTGTGGGTGGGTGTGAGTTGGACCTGACTAGCTTGTGCTACTAGGTCAGATGCCGTACTAATTCCTTAAGTGGAAGTTACCTGACTACCTGGAGTTTACCTGGGGAGGGTTAAATCCAGGTGGTCGGCTAGATAAATATATGAGTGGGTGCGGGTGGGTGTGAGTTGGTCCTGACTAGCTTGTGCCACTAGGTCAGATGCCGTGCTCCTTCCTTAAGTGAATGTAACCTGACCTGGTTGGGTCGGGGCATTGGCTTGAGCCGGTTGGAGACTTGGATCTGCCTCGCATGGGCCAGTAGGCCTGCTGCAGTGTTCCTTCTTTCTTATGTTCTTATGTAAGACCCCTCATGGGGTATGTATGGCCCATCATGGGGTATGTAAGACCCATCATGGGGTATATATGGCCAATCATGGGGTATGTAAGACCCATTATGGGGTATGTAAGACCCATTATGGGGTATATAAGGCCCATCCTGGGGTATGTAAGACCCATTATTGGGTATGTAAAACCCATCGTAGGGTATGTAAGACCCATTATGGGGTATGTAAGGTCCATCATGGGGTATGTAAGACCCATTATGGGGTATGTAAGGCCCATCGTGGGGTATGTAAGACCCATTATGGGGCATGTAAGGTCCATCATGGGGTATATAAGACCCATTATGGGGTATGTAAGGCCCATCGTGGGGTATGTAAGACCCATTATGGGGTATGTAAGGCCCATCATGGGGTATGTAAGACCTATTATGAGGCATGTAAGACCCATCATGGGGCATATAAGGCCCATCATAGAGTACGCAACACCTGCATAAACGCTGCATCTGCTAAAGCACGTGGCAAAGTTACAGACGCCTCAGATGCCTGCAACAAGGCTGCAACAGTAGCTTGTCTACCGCAGAACGAGTAAGGGGATATACGATCACGTTGTATAAAATTCTGTGGACAGACATGCTGTTCGGGAGGAGAAGATCTGGGACAACTGGACACGAATGGAAGAGAAAGACACAGATGAGTCACAGTGACCTTGAAAAGCATTTCTTCGGTTACTGGTGACTCAAAAGTGGAATGAGCTAGACGGGGGGAGTTGGTAAGGCTCCCTCCTTTCACAGCTTGTAGAGTAGGTACGACAGAGCCCCAGGACACTACCGTCCAGAAGTTGTCGGCCAATGACAGAAGAATAGAAGGGAATCAGGAGCACTGCTTCAATAACTGTAAATACTGGTCCTCAGAACTCTCTCCTCCTCCTCCTCGTCGCCATCTTTATTGACCATTCTCTGGGAAAATGAAGATAGTATGTGCGTAAAAATATCCATTTCTCCTTTAAATGGGAGAAACCATCTTTCAGAGATAGAAGCTGTGGTGACGTTACTCAGGCTGACACTACTGAAGTCTCCCACACACTGCGTCACTGTGTGTAACAATGTGTGTGATGTAACAAGAGGAACACAGCTGTTGTCCCCACTAAGTACCTATCACACAGTGTAGCAGCACAGTGCTGATGTATCCAGTTTAGTTTTAATAACATCCGAGCTGGCGTGACACTCCGCCCGCATTTAATTACCAATATAAACGAATTATTGATGCGCCCTCACCGTGGGAAACACGTATTAGGAAAGAGGGTAAGCACGTTGATGTATGAGTTAGATTGGTACTCACATGGAGAGTGAAACAAGCGTGGTAGCTTGAGTGAAACAAGCGTGGTAGCTTGAGTGAAACAAGCGTGGTAGCTTGAGTGAAACAAGCGTGGTAGCTTGAGTGAAACAAGCGTGGTAGCTTGAGTGAAACAAGCGTGGTAGCTTGAGTGAAACAAGCGTGGTAGCTTGAGTGAAACAAGCGTGGTAGCTTGAGTGAAACAAGCGTGGTAGCTTGAGTGAAACAAGCGTGGTAGCTTGAGTGAAACAAGCGTGGTAGCTTGAGTGAAACAAGCGTGGTAGCTTGAGTGAAACAAGCGTGGTAGCTTGAGTGAAACAAGCGTGTAGCTTGAGTGAAACAAGCGTGGTAGCTTGAGTGAAACAAGCTGGTAGCTTGAGTGAAACAAGCGTGGTAGCTTGAGTGAAACAAGCGTGGTAGCTTGAGTGAAACAAGCGTGTAGCTTGAGTGAAACAAGCGTGTAGCTTGAGTGAAACAAGCGTGGTAGCTTGAGTGAAACAAGCGTGGTAGCTTGAGTGAAACAAGCGTGGTAGCTTGAGTGAAACAAGCGTGGTAGCTTGAGTGAAACAAGCGTGGTAGCGTGAATGAAACAAGCGTGGTAGCTTGAGTGAAACAAGCGTGCTAGCTTGAGTGAAACAAACGTGGTAGCCTGAGTGAAACAAGCGTGCTAGCTTGAGTGAAACAAGCGTGCTAGCTTGAGTGAAACAAGCGTGCTAGCTTGAGTGAAACAAGCGTGCTAGCTTGAGTGAAACAAGCGTGCTAGCTTGAGTGAAACAAGCGGCAGTCTGAGTGAAACAAGCGGAAGTCTGAGTGAAACAAGTGGTAGCTTGAGTGAAACAAGTGGCAGGCAGTCTCATTGAAACGAGTGGCTAAGTGACACAAGTGGTAGTCTGAGTGAAACAAGTGACAGTTTGAGTGAAACAAGTGACAGTTTGAGTGAAACAGGCGGCAGTCTGAGTGAAACAAGCGGCAGTCTGAGTTAAACTAGTGGCAGTCTGAGTGAAACAAGTGGCAGTCTGAGTGAAACAAGTGGCAGTCTGAGTGAAACAAGCGGCAGTTTGAGTGAAACAAGCGGCAGTCTGAGTGAAACAAGTGGCAGTCTATGTGAAACAAGCGGCAGTCTGAGTGAAACAAGCGGCAATCTGAGTGAAACAAGCGGCAGTCTGAGTGAAACAAGCGGCAGTCTGAGTGAAACTAGTGGCAGTCTGAGTGAAGCTAGTGGCAGTCTGAGTGAAACTAGTGGCAGTCTGAGTGAAACAAGCGGCAATCTGAGTGAAACTAGTGGCAGTCTGAGTGAAACTAGTGGCAGTCTGAGTGAAACTAGTGGCAGTCTGAGTGAAACAAGTGGCAGTCTTGGTGAAACAAGCGGCAGTCTGAGTGAAACTAGTGGCAGTCTGAGTGAAACAAGTGGCAGTCTTAGTGAAACAAGCGGCAGTCTGAGTGAAACAAGCGGCAGTCTGAGTGAAACTAGTGGCATTCTGAGTGAAACTAGTGACAGTCTGAGTGAAACAAGCGGCAGTCTGAGTGAAACAATTGGCAGTCTGAGTGAAACAAGTGGCAGTCTGAGTGAAACAAGTGGCAGTCTTAGTGAAACAAGCGGCCGTCTGAGTGAAACTAGTGGCAGTCTGAGTGAAACAAGTGGCAGTCTTGGTGAAACAAGCGGCAGTCTGAGTGAAACTAGTGGCAGTCTGAGTGAAACTAGTGGCAGTCTTGGTGAAACAAGCGGCAGTCTGAGTGAAACAAGCGGCAGTCTGAGTGAAACTAGTGGCATTCTGAGTGAAACTAGTGACAGTCTGAGAAGAAACAAGCGGCAGTCTGAGTGAAACAAATTTGGGAGTCTGAGTGAAACAAGTGGGAGTCTGGTGAAACAAATGGCAGTCTTGGTGAAACAAGCGGCAGTCTGAGTGAAACTAGTGGCAGTCTAGTGAAACAAGTGGCAGTCTTGGTGAAACAAGCGGCAGTCTGGTGAAACAAGCGGCAGTCTGAGTGAAACAAGCG
>WNWK01047812.1:0-13783 GCA_009830355.1 Cherax destructor
TCAACAAGTCTTATAAAAGCCTCAGAGCAAAAGAGATAACTCTTACCACACTGGAAGGTATAGGTCACGTTTCTAAGTTAGGTTTGGTGCAAAAATATTTTTTTATATCATTGTCAATGAAAACAATATATCTATCAATCTATAAATAATTTTTTTGGGAAAAATCCATTTTTATAAAGGAGGCATGACACCTATTATACACACACACACACACACACATAGTGTCTAATCGACATGTGCCTAGGACAAAATAATAACTAACACATACATACATGCATACATATATATGTATATATATATATATATATATATATATATATATATATATATATATATATATATATATATATATATATATATATATATATATATATATATATATAAAAGGCAAGCGAAAATTTGTGTATGCAATAATTTCCAAAAATCATTCTGAACGTAATGAAAAAATATATTTCATTGTGTTTGTTTCTTATTAAATTATTGTAAACTTATCTAAAATATATTTAGATGCATTAGGCTAAATTAAATTGCGCTTGTTATAATATATATATATATATATATATATATATATATATATATATATATATATATATATATATATATATATATATATATATATATGCAAGAAAACCACTATGAAAAATAGAAGAATTCCAAGCGCTTTCGTGACTACTCACATTATCAAGGAACTATAACAGGAAACATGACAAGAAGGGCTTATAAGGGCGAGACTACACCTCACAGTCACATCCACTAACAAGACTACACCTCACAGTAGCGTAACATCGCACGACTCTGTGAAGAGGAAAATAAGAAAGGACCTGAAACTCTTCCCAAGAATTAAGATTAGTCCAATTTATCATTAAATTCTTCCCAAATTTTATTAATTATAAAAGAATCCAATTTATATAAACCAAAAGAAATATTCATATTATTTTCAAAACTGCTTTTAATGAAACATGATTCTATTATATTCCTCTCAACCATGGACTTGCTTGATACAACCTTCTCAGCATTTTGAAAATCAATTGGATGGTTAAAATTCACATGAATAAATAGAGCATTAGAATCTTGTCCAGTTCTAATGCTATATTTATGTTGTTTTAATCTTAGTTCAAGACTTTTACCAGTTTGACCAAAATAAACTTTATCGCATATTTTACAGGAATCTTATAGACACATCCGTCAGCATTTTGGGGGGAATTTTTTATCAAAAGTCTTTTTACTGTATCAAGATTTTTAAATACAACTTTGATATTAAAATTCTTAAGAAAGGAAGGCATATCAACCAAGTTTTCATGGTAAGGGAGAACCAACATATTTTTGGTTGAATAAGGTTGGTTGTCCCTTTTTGGATTGTAAAAAGTATTCTAGCTATTTTAAAAGATTTATCAATTATGTTTCTTGGGTATTTTAAATCATTAGCTATTTCATAAATTTTAGAGATTTCTTCATCTATGAACTCTGGACTACAAATACGTAAAGCTCTCAAAACATTGAAGAAAAAACCGACACTTTAACTCTATCTTGAGGGAAGAGTAATAGTGTACATAGGAACAATTATTTGTAGGTTTTCTGTAAATTTTAAATTTAAAATCAATGTTACCCTTAATAATAAAAACATCTAGGAAGGGCAATGAGTTATTTACTTCGAATTCAACAGTAAAATTTATAGAATGAGCTAAGCTATTTAATTTAACAAGGAAATGGTTTATATCTACTTCTAGGCATAAGGCACAAAATATCATCAACATATCTATACCACTTAGCTCTATTGGGAAGGATAGTATTAAGCAATCTTGTTTCGAAAAATTCCATATAAGTTACTAAGAACAGGTGAAAGAGGATTTCCATTGCCATACCAAACTTCTGAGTGTAAAACTCATCATTAAATACAAATTTTGCATCAACAATACAAAGTTTAATAAGTTTAATGATAGTAGGAACTGGCAATGGTAAATCATAATTAACCAGTTCTTCAGATAAGAACCTTAGTAAATCATCAACTGGAACTTTTGTAAACAAGGAGGTAACATCAAAAATAACCATATTGAAATCATTTAAATCAGTCAAGGTGCTTAATTTATCAACTAAATCTAAGTTGTTTTTAACATTAAAATTAGAAATTTTTCCAACAATTGGGCTTAAAATATCAACAAGCCATTTAGAAAGTTTATAAGAAACTGAACCTATAGAGCTAATAATTGGTCTAACAGGATTATCAGGTTTGTGTGTTTTTATTAATCCATACATATAAGGTAAAGATGGATTAGTGGAAGTAAATTTTTTAATTAATTCATCTTTGCCCTTCAATAGATGTTTTATTGTTTTATTGAAATTGCTGTTGACAGATTCTAAGGATTCTTTCTAAGTTTAGAATAGGTTTCAAAATCATCTAGGAGGTTATTCATTTTATCTTGGTAATCGGTTTCTTTCATAATTACAATTGCATTAATTTTATCTGCTTTAGTAAGACGCAAATTTTTATTATTCAAAAGTGAATAATAAGACTTAAAAAATCTTTGAGGGCAATTGGGAATATTTTGTTTTAACATTGAGCTATATACCATCCCCTTACTAATATTAATTTCATCAGTGGATAAATCAGAGGATTTTTCTAAATTACAAAAGGCTTTTGCAATTTCAACATTATTAAGTTTTTTTTAAGTTGCAAAACTTAAACCGAAACCAAGAGCAGCAGTTGTATTTTTATCTAATATTTCATCTGATAAGTTAATTACAAAATTGTTATTAGCGTGCTTTGTCCAATCACTATTTTCAATTAAATTATCTAATTTTCTTTGTAGTTTGTTTTTGAGATTATTACAAATTCTTCTGAGTTTATTATAGCAATGATCCAACATACTATGTTGCCATTCTGATGGAATAGCTTGATAAAAGGAGTATTTTTTGTTTCTCAATATTTTGAATGCTTCTTTCTCCTGTATTTTAGTAATTTCAATATGTTTCTGAAGAATAATTCTCATAAAATCATCAAAAGGACGATCTCTCATGTCAAGGAGTCTGTTTGATAAAAGAGATTTAGGCAAAACTTGTTCATTCAAACAGTCTTTTAAAAAATTAAAAGCAGATAAAATTAATGCAATTGTAATTATGAAAGAAACCGATTACCAAGATAAAATGAATAACCTCCTAGATGATTTTGAAACCTATTCTAAACTTAGAAAGAATCCCTTAGAATCTGTCAACAGCAATTTCAATAAAACAATAAAACATCTATTGAAGGGCAAAGATGAATTAATTAAAAAAATTTACTTCCACTAATCCATCTTTACCTTATATGTATGGATTAATAAAAACACACAAACCTGGTAATCCTGTTAGACCAATTATTAGCTCTATAGGTTCAGTTTCTTATAAACTTTCTAAATGGCTTGTTGATATTTTAAGCCCAATTGTTGGAAAAATTTCTAATTTTAATGTTAAAAACAACTTAGATTTAGTTGATAAATTAAGCACCTTGACTGATTTAAATGATTTCAATATGGTTAGTTTTGATGTTACCTCCTTGTTTACAAAAGTTCCAGTTGATGATTTACTAAGGTTCTTATCTGAAGAACTGGTTAATTATGATTTACCATTGCCAGTTCCTACTATCATTAAACTTATTAAACTTTGTATTGTTGATGCAAAATTTGTATTTAATGATGAGTTTTACACTCAGAAGTTTGGTATGGCAATGGGAAATCCTCTTTCACCTGTTCTTAGTAACTTATATATGGAATTTTTCGAAACAAGATTGCTTAACACTATCCTTCCCAATAGAGCTAAGTGGTATAGATATGTTGATGATATTTTGTGCCTTATGCCATATATATATATATATATATATATGGAGTGAGATTAATAAGTTGAGGAAGCCTATGGAACAAATGGATTTGACAGTTAAAAATAGGAGAGGAGAGTTATTAAATGGAGAGTTAGAGGTATCGGATAGATGGAGAGAATATTTTGAGGAGTTGTTAAATGTTGACGAAGACAGGGAAACTGTGATTTCATGTATATGGCAAGGAGGAATAACATCTTGTAGGAGTGTGGAAGAGCCAGTTGTGAGTGTGGGGAAGTTCGTGAGGCAGTGGGTAGAATGAAAGGGGGTAAGGCAGCTGGGATTGATGGGATAAAGATAGAAATGTTAAAAGCAGGTGGGGATATAGTTTTGGAGTGGTTGGTGCTATTATTTAATAAATGTATGGAGGAGGGTAAGGTACTTAGGATTGGCAGAGAGCATGTATTGTTCCTTTGTATAAAGGCAAAGGGGACAAAGAGAGTGCAAAAATTATAGGTGAATAAGTCTGTTGAGTGTACCTGGTAAAGTGTATGGTAGAGTTATTATTGAAAAAAATTAAGAGTAAGACAGAAAGCAGGATAGTAGATGAACAAGGGGGATTTAGGAAAGGTAGGGGGTGTGTAGACCAAGTGTTTACAATGAAACATATAGGTGAACAGTATTTGGATAAGGGTAAAGAGGTTTTTGTGGAATTTATGGATTTGGAAAAGGCGTATGATATGATGGATAGGGGGGCAATGTGGCAGATGTTGCAGGTGTATGGAATAGGAGGTAGGTTACTGAAAGTAGTGAAGAGTTTTTATGAGGATAGTGAGGCTCAGGTTAGAGTGTGTAGGAGGGAAGGGGACTATTTCCCAGTAAAAGTGGGCCTTAGACGAGGATGTGTGATGTCACCGTGGTTGTTCAATATATTTATAGATGGGGTTGTAAGAGAAGTGAATGCGAGGGTCTTGGCAAGAGGTGTGGGGTTAAAAGATAAAGAATCAAATACAAAGTGGGAGTTGTCACAGTTGCTTTTTGCTGATGACACTGTGCTTTTGGGAGATTCTGAAGAGAAGTTGCAGAGGTTGGTGGATGAATTTGGTAGGGTGTGTAAAAGAAGAAAATTGAAAGTGAATATAGGAAAGAGTAAGGTGATGAGGATAACAAAAAGATTAAGTGACGAAAGATTGGATATCAGATTAGAGGGAGAGAGTATGGAGGAGGTAAATATATTCAGATATTTGGGAGAGGACATGTCAGCAGATGGGTCTATGAAGGATGAGGTGAATCATAGAATTGATGAGGGGAAAAGGGTGAGTGGAGCACTTCGGAGTCTGTGGAGACAAAGAACCTTGTCCATGGAAGTAAAGAGGGAATGTATGAGAGTATAGTTATACCAACACTCTTATATGGGTGTGAAGCATGGGTGATGAATGTTGCAATGAGGAGAAAACTGGAGGCAGTGGAGATGTCATGTCTGAGGTCAATGTGTGGTGTGAATATAATGCAGAGAATACCGAGTTTGGAAATTAGGAGGTGTGGGATTACCAAAACTATTATCCAGAGAGCTGAGGAGGGGTTGTGGAGGTGGTTCGGACATGTAGAGAGAATGGAACGAGACAGAATGACTTCGAGAGTGTATAAATCTGTAGTGGATGGAAGGCGGACTTGAGTCCTGTAGATGGGAAGTACAGTGTCTGCACTCTGAAGGAGGGGTGTTAATGATGCAGTTTTATAACTGTAGTGTAAAACACCCCTCTGGCAAGACAGTGATGGCGTGAATGATGATGAAAGTTTTCCTTTTCAGGCCACCCTGCCTTGGTGGAATCGGCCGATGTGTTAATAAAAAAATATATATACGTATATATATATATATATATATATATATATATATATATATATATATATATATATATATATATATATATATATATACACACACACACATCATATTTGCACTTAACGTTTTTGTGAGCATTTATGTGTGTGTGTGTGTGTGTGTGTACTCACCTAATTGTTCTCACCTAATTGTGGTTGCAGGGGTCGAGACTCAGCTCCTGGCCCCGCCTCTTCACTGTGTGTGTGTGTGTGTATTCACCTATTTGTACTCACCTATTTGTAGTTGCAGGGGTCGATTCATAGCTCCTGGCCCAGCCTCTTCACTTATTGCTACTAGGTCTTCTCTCTCCCTGCTCCATGAGCTTTATCAAACTTCGTCTTAAAACTATGTATGGTTTCTGCCTCCGCTACGTCACTTTCTAGGCTATTCCACTTCCTGACAACTCTATGACTGAAGAAATACTTCCTAACATCCCTTTGACTCAGAGGAGTCTTCAACTTCCAATTGTGACAACTTGTTTCTGTGTCCTCTCTCTGGAACATCTTGTCTCTGTCCACCTTATCTATTCCTCGCAGTATTTTATATGTCGTTATCCTGTCTCCCCTAACCCTCTTGTCCTCTAGTGTCGTCAGGCCGATTTCCCTTAATCTTTCTTCGTTGGACAATCCCCTTAGCTCTGGGACTAGTCTTGTTGCAAACCTCTGCACTTTCTCTAATTTCCTGACGTGCTTGACCAGGTGTGGGTTCCAAACTGGTGCTGCATACTCCAGTATGGACCTGACGTATATGGTGTACAGAGTCTTGAACGATTCCTTAGTGAGGTATTGGAACGCTATTCTTAGGTTTGCCAGCCGCCCGTATGCTGCAGCAGTTATCTGATTGATGTGTGCCTCAGGAGATGTGCTCGGTATTATACTCACCCCAAGATCTTTTTCCTTGAGTGAGGTTTGCAATCTTTGGCCACCTAGATTAAACTCTGTTTGCGGTCTTCTTTGCTCTTCCCCGATCTTCATGACTTTACATTTGGCAGGGTTAAATTCAAGGAGCTGTTTACGGGACCAGGCTTGTAGCCTGTCTAGGTCTCTTTTAGTCCTACCTGATCCTCAACTGATTTAATTCTTCTCATTAACTTCCCATCATCTGCAAACAGGGACATTTCGAGTCTATCCCTTCCGTTATGTCATTCACATATACCAAAAACAGTACACGTCCTAGGACTGACCCTTGTGGAACCCCACTCGTCACAGGTGCTCACTTTGACACCTCGTCACGTACCATGACTCGTTGTTGCCCCCCTCTCAGATATTCTCTGATCCATTGTGTGTGTGTGTGTGTGTGTGTGTGTGTGTGTGTGTGTGTACTCACCTATTTCTGGTTGCAGGTTTTTTAACTTTCAACTGTGACCTCGAGTACATAAGAGCCGCCTCTCAAACACTCTCCTGTCAATTTTTCTCACAGTACTTACAACTTATGTCACCTCTGGTCCTTATGTTCTCTACTGTGGCATCAAGAGTATGTTACACTTTATTTGGAGCATATAGGCTGCCTCAACCAGCGAACCAGGTACTAAGGGTTTAACGGTAAGGGTACCCATCGTTAAATCAGTACCTCGGTTCATTAACCAATCACAGGTGAGCCTGCCAAGTGCTGAGGTGACGTGGTATCACCACGTCAGCACTTGCCAGGCTGCATAGCCGCTGGTTGCTCACGGCTGGCTCTCTGGCTCTGGCTCGCTCTGCTCTGCTCTCTCTCTCTCTCTCTCTCTCTCTCTCTCTTCTCTCTCTCTCTCTCTCTCTCTCTCTCTCTCTCTCTCTCCTCGGCTTTTGTCTTTGCCTTGATTACCGTGTACACTTATATTTCAAACTTTTGTACATAGTATAGATAATTGTATACATCAATGGTGAAGGAAAATACAATTTAAAGACTATTGCTGTGTTTATTTTCGCTCCAAGTCCCATTTCTACCAGGTCAAAAGGCCATTATTACCTGTGTGCGTAATATCTAGTATAGTCAGGTTTAGCTCTTCTAGAGTCAGTCTCCTGGAGGGTATTCCAGGGTCAACGCCCCGTGACCCGGTCCACTACCAGGCCTCCATTGATCAAGGCCTAATCAACCAATTAGTTACTGATGGCGCCGCTGCAATCCAACTTTCGAACTACAGCCCGGCTGGTTAGGTATCTGTCCAGTTCAGCTGGAGGCAGTTGAAGAGTCTTGTGCCAATGACGCTTAGTTTATCTCTTGTCTACTCCTGGCACCACTTTTCATTGGGGAAGTGGATGCTGCACCGTCTGCAGTCTTTTGGTTTCGTAGGGAATTATTTCGTGTGTAGATTTAGGACGACCTCTCTAGGATTTTCCAGGTGTAAATGATGATTTATCTTTATCGCCTACGTTCTAAGGAGTACAGGTCAAAAGACGGTCCCAGTAATTGAGGTGCTTGACTGTGCTTATATGTGCAGTTTAAGTTCTCTTATATTCTCCAGATTCATAATTTCGCCAGCCTTGAAAGGGACCTTTAGTGTTTCAACCAACAGAGGAAAAGCGAAAGGAGCAAAAGAACCTTCTGCCATTAAGCTAACAAAAAACATAGCCACATCATTTTGTGCTAAAAGAGGATAGTCTCTTTCAAACAAACTTCGTTCCCCTGTCCAAAAACCTCGTACCTTAGTACTGAAGAGCCGCACCTACCTCGACCCACAGAGCTCTCCTCACCTCTCCCTTCCTCAGGCTAAAATGCCCCATCTCATGAAAAAAAAAAAAAAAAAGAGCACCATCCCACGAGCCAAATGAAGAAAAATCCCTTGTCAATGTGGTAAAAAGAATCGAATACCCCGGTTCAATATGTATGATAATTGTACTTATGTGTACCTGTATCTAAATTAACTTTCTTACTGACATCTGTCGATCCCCGTTTGTTTGCGCATTGATAATCTCACTTATTATATCAGATGAATATGCGAGGCAGCTAGTGTGCAGCTTATGCAAGTATCTTAATATCTTGGTTATCATGTATTGAGAGGCTGCTAATGTGCTAGTACTAACAAGTAACTATAATTTTAGTTATGTGAACAGAGGTCGCTAGTGTCAGAACTAACTAACAACTTATTATCTTAGTTATTTTGTGTTGAGAGATTGAAGCGCCGGGCTGTGGGATGGGGAAGAGGAGGGTTCTAATCAGAATATTAATTAATCAAGTGAGGAGAGGTGGGTAGTGACCATGTTGTTTGTATCTCCCGGTTAGGTACGGTAGCTCACTGTGTTAATGTCGACTTCCTTAACTCGCTTCACTTCACATGCCCACCCAGATCTCGCCTCCTCCCTCCCCACACACACACACACACACACACACACACACAAAAAAAAAAAAAAAGGAGGGAGGCTCCGCATCGTTTTGGTAGTGATCTAGCAACGGAAATTGGGCAGGCGGATCTTGACTCGGCCCTAACATAACGTAACAAAAACAAGAACAAACGAAAAGGTAACATAACTAGCATAACCTCAAATAACCAACCTACCCCATCTTCTTTTTTTTTAACGCTAATTAACTATGAATGGGATAGGTTAAATATGAAATAATATCTGAGTAAAGCATTAAATAGGTCCTGGGTAATCAAGTTCTGATCAACCGGTTTGAGAACTTCGTTGGCTAACTCTGGTAAAACAAAATAAGGGAAAAATGGGCAACCCAGTGTTTTTAAGTGGCCTTTGGGCCTTAACAATACCTGAGTGATCAGGCGGTCACTAAAGTGAAAAGTCACTGTTATGATGGCTTCTTACAGGTACCAGATTATTAATGTGACCTAATTAAGCTGTATCTGGCTATTATTTATTAAAAGAACCAAGCATTTTCAGGTACTACTTAGGGAGCAAAAAAATTGATTCTGAACAATGAGGTGTGACAGTTTGATATATTTGAAGAAAAAAAAAAAAAGAAGAAGATAAAAAAACCAGGGGAAATATTCCAGTATGATTTATTTCTTTGGGGTCCTAAGGCCCCTTTCCCGGGATGCCCCCCACAACGTCGACTAACCCCAGAATTCTTACCGTTAACGGAACACTGTTAGGAGATACGTTTATCCCGCCTCACCGGGTTCGACCAAGTTTTCTTTATGAGCTTGGGAGTCACTCTACGGTACAAAGTACCATAGTGTCTGTAACATTTCCTTTCCCCATATTAACCTCATTAACTCTAAGTTTTCTTTTTTTTGGTCCTAGATCAAAAACTGTTACAATATTGTTAGCTACGCAAATAAGATCAGAAACGGATCAGTCTTGTTCCATTCGCCCGACATGGACTCCAGGGTTGCCCTGGAAACCAAGGATTCCCTCTCTTTTCAATATACCAGCTAACCTTATAGATAAATGTGATACTCCTTCAATTATCACATACCTAGAAATTTTATATATCTTTCCACTATTTACAATTTTCATATTATAGTGAGCTTCTAATATTCTTCTCACCCCGGGTGGAATTTAGTAAATATTATCCAAATTGCTATCATTTTGCTCTTACATAATTTTCAAGGTACCTCTTAGATTAAGTTGGCTGAACTTTTAATATTTCAAGTGAGAAGAATTTTCTTGGGTGAAGCTGAGCCATTGTTGGGGTTGCCAGCTCAGCCTTGTTCCCCGGAAGCTTATCTTGTTGTTTGTTCCTTGATTTATCTAGTTGTTTGTTCCCCGGGGTTTTTCTAGTTGTTTGTTCCCGGGAGTTTTCTTGTTTTTGTTCCCCGGGTTTTTCTTGTTGTTTGTTCCCGGGAGTTTGTCTTGTTGTTTGTTCCCGGGAGTTTTTTGTTTTTGCCCGGGGGTTTATCTATTGTTTGTTCCTTGGGAGTTTATCTATTGTTTGTTCCTCGGGAGTTTTTTGTTGTTTGTTCCCCGGAGTTTATCCAGTTTTTGTTCCTTTTGGGGGTTTATCTGGTTGTTTGTTCCCGGAGTTGTCTTGTTGTTTGTTCCCGGGGTTTATCTGTTGCTTGTTCCTTGGGAGTTTATCTATTGTTTTTTTCCCGGGGTTTTTCTTGTTGTTTGTTCCCCGGGAGTTACCTATTCTTGTTCCTCGAGTTTATCTGGTTGTTTGTTCCTCGGGAGTTTATCTAGTTGCTTTTTCCTTGGGAGTTTATCTGGTTTTTTGCCTCAGTTTTTGTGCTTGTTCCTTGGGAGTTTATCTGGTTGTTTTTCCTCGGGAGTTTATCTTTGCTTGTTCCTTGGGGTTTATCTGGTTGTTTGTTCCCCGAGTTTATTAGTTGCTTTTCCTTGGGGTTTATCTGGTTTTTTCCTCGGGGTTTATTGGTTTTTGTTCTCGGGAGTTTATCCATTGCTTGTTCCTCGGAGTTTTGTGCTTGGTATTTATAAGTGATGGATGGTTCTCGTTGTTCTCCTTTCTAATCAGGTTGCCAATTTCCGCTTTTCTCACTGATTTAGCCCTTTAAATTTTTGAGAGCGAGTTTAAAAAAAAAAAAGGGTTTGTAAATTTATTCATCCGAAATCTAGCGCGTTTTTTCAATCCGACTTTTGCCGAAAACCCGCTAAGTTATATGTAAAAACAAAAACCTAAATAAGAGTAAGGGTAAAAATAAGCTTAGCAGTCTAACTAGGCAGCTTTCTGAAGTTCTGGTTGAAGGTCCAGATCACGTTCAGTCGTGACTCACCTGACGTAATGATGTGTCCGGGGTTGTGAACCTTGACTGTCTGGCAGACTCTGTGAAACATCCATAACACGAGTGCGGCTTTTGTTTAGACCCTCACTTTGATCTATTTTAACCATATTTTTCCGCTTTTTTCTCTGACTATTCATTATGAGCAAAAATTCTCAGCATTTCAGAGTTCAGTGGCCCGTGACTCAGATAAAAATGGTTAAGGAAAAAAACGGTGACCAAGTTTTCTAGGTACTGCAAATGTTACTCGTAAATTAAGTGTCACTGAAAGGCACAAAATACTGCCCAAAAAATTGAAGAACCATTCAGTACTAATGCTTCAATTTGAAAAGTAAGTAATGATGTAAAAAAAAAAGAGGAAAATGAGTCTTTGTTCATTGCTGAACATTTTCATTCGAACAGCTGACCTTCAATGAACTCTAAAGGGAATTTTGCTGACAGTTTCTGATGTAAGAATTTTAAAACTTTAAATAGTAAATTCAGCTTATTAATCGATGAAAGGAATGATATTTCTTTAATAGAATATTAAGTTTGGCTAATGGTATTATTTGAAAAAAAAACAAGTTGTGGTTACTTATTTAGACCTAGTTGAAGTGTGTGACTCAATGTGACCCCAAATGCCAGGCTTCAATTAAAGGAATCCTTGAAAAGTAAGGACTTGATTTTAAAAAAATTTTGCTCTAGGCACTGTTTTTTTGTGTTATGCCCCGTGTCAACAATGGGGTGTAAAATTAAACCTGAAGTTGATATCAAGTTTTTTGGGAACTTTTTTTACAAATAAATACAGACAGAAAGCGGGGGAAACCGTAAATGCTTGTTAAAAAATCCCCAAAGAAGTCATGCGAAAAATGGCTCTGTGGATGCACATTAGCCCTACAGTCACAACAACAAACAGAAAACACGCGGGGAAAAGATGGTTATTTGGATTTAGCAGATCTAGAAAATCCCTGAATACTGGTGAGCGACGAATGATAATGTTTTTTTTTTAAAGAATAATGTAGCGCTTTTTTTCCCAAAGGAAGTAAATCAAAAAGATTTGAGCGCGTTTTAGGTAACCCCGCACTATTTAAAATTTCTTTTTGGCCCCCGCTCACCTAAGCATCTCAGACCCCAACCTATGTCTAGAACAAATTAACTCTGTAAACTTGAGGTTTGCTCAAGATTTTCCAAAAAAAAGGGGGATGTAAACTGAAAGAAAAGCCCCCATACAGGCGAAGGCAAAGAATAGCAGAGCGGGGAAAGGAATATATCTGAAATACGTAGGGGGACACTGGTCAGAGAAATAGCAAACATCGAACTAAAACTAAAGGAATCGTACGGAATCAAGAAACGCGGGAAAACTAAAAAATAAATGAAAGAAAGAAACCCAAAGTATTTCTTTTTTTTTGCCAAATCAAAAACGAGAACAACATCCCCTATTGGGCCCCCCCTTAACGGGATGGGTCCTACAAGTGAAAAAAAGGAAATGAGTGAGCTACTAAAGTCCCAGTTTTTCAGGTTTTGGGGGGTAATCAGACTGAAAGCGAAGCCTAAATGAATTTTAGTAGTGCCCCCGAACTTGATGCGCAAACCATCTGACATTATCCGACCCCCAAAGACTTCGAAGAGGCGATAAATGAATGCCCCACTCCCCCCGGCCCCCACTCATGGAACCCGTGTTCATCAAAAAATGGAACCCCAACATCCTATGGGAAAAGGGATGAACAATGGGGTGTCCCGTTCTAAAAACAACAGACATGCCCCACTCCACAAAGGGGGGTAAAGCACTGGCAAAGAACTACAGACCAATAGTTAACATCCCCATCATAAAAATCTTTGAAAAGGGTTTAAGAAGCAAGATCGCCACTATCAGATATCCATAAATTACACAACCCAGGGCAGCATGGGTTTAGAGATCCCCTGTATGTCCCCAAAACTACCACAGCAAGGTCTTGGGGGCTCTAAAGACAAACAGAATGCAGATGTTACATACACAGACTTTGCAAAAGCCTTTACAAGGGGGCCATGGAGTAATAACACAAAATGCGTGATAAAGGAATAACGGAAAGTTGGCAGATGGATCTATAATTTCCAACAAACAGAACACAAAGAATAGTCAACAGAGTAAAGTCTGAGGGGCTATGAAAAGTTTGTTCCACAAGGCACAGTACTGTCCCACTTGTTCCTCATTTCTATCGGACATAAAGGGTATAAACCACAGTGCCGTTCTTTTTGAGATGACACCCCCAAACTGATGACTGTTCCCCTTTTAAACACTGCAAAACTCCCCAACGACATCAACCAAATCTTTAAATGGGGCCCAAAACAATATGAATTAATGATGAGAAATTTCAATTACTCCGATATGGAAAACGGGGAAATTAAAATTTCATCGGAGTATAAAAAAATTCTAACCACAAAATAGAGCGAAAAACTAACGTCAAAAACTGGGAGTGGTCATGTCGGGATCCCCCTTCAAGGGGCCCTAACACTATAGCAATATCTCTAAAAATGACAGGAT
>WNWK01047813.1:0-13783 GCA_009830355.1 Cherax destructor
AGGCACATGTCGATTAGACACTAGGCATGTTGTATGTGTGTGTGTGTGTGTGTGTGTGTGTGTGTGTGTAAGGAAACACTTCAAAATGTTTCCGCCCTCCGGGAATTGAACCCGGGCCCTCTGTGCGTGAAGCGAGAGCTTTAGCCACCAGGCCACCAGGGCATGTGTGTGTGTGTGTGTGTGTCTGTATGTGTGTGTGCATGAGTGTGTGTGTGTGTAGGTGTGTGTATGGGTGTGTATGTGTGTGTGTATGTGTGTGGGTGTGTGGGTGTACTCACCTATTTGTACTCACCAATTTGTGGTTGCAGGGGTCGACTCAAAGCTCCTCGCCCCGCCTCTTCACTGATTGCTACTAGGTCCTCTCTCTCCCTGCTCTATGAGCTTTATCAAACCTCGTCTTAAAACTATGTATGGTTCCTGCCTCCACTACGTCACTTTCTAGGCTATTCCACTTCCTGACAACTCTATGACTGAAGAAATACTTCCTAACATCCCTTTGACTCATAGGAGTCTTCAACTTCCAATTGTGACCCCTTGTTTCTGTGTCCCCTCTCTGGAACATCCTGTCTCTATCCACCTTATCTATTCCTCGCAGTATTTTATATGTCGTTATCATGTCTCCCCTAACCCTCCTGTCCTCTAGTGTCGTCAGGCCGATTTCCCTTAAGCTTTCTTCGTAGGACAATCCCCTTAGCTCTGGGACTAGTCTTGTTGCAAATCTTTGCACTTTCTCTAATTTCTTGACTTGCTTGACCAGGTGTGGGTTCCAAACTGGTGCTGCATACTCCAGTATGGGCCTGGCGTATATGGTGTACAGAGTCTTGAACGATTCCTTAGTGAGGTATTGGAACGCTATTCTTAGGTTTGCCAGCCGCCCGTATGCTGCAGCAGTTATCTGATTGATGTGTGCCTCAGGAGATGTGCTCGGTATTATACTCACCCCAAGATCTTTTTCCTTGAGTGAGGTTTGCAGTCTTTGGCCACCTAGACTATACTCTGTCTGCGGTCTTCTTTGCCCTTCCCCGATATTCATGACTTTACATTTGGCAGTGTGTGTGTGTGTTTGTGTGTGTGTGTGTGTATTGTCTTGAGCTTACGTCTGTAGTTATATATTTCTGTCTCTGTCTGTAAGTGAATGTGTACATGTCTAAATGATCGTGTACGTGTCTGTAAGTGAAGCTGTACGTGTCTGTAAGTGAATGTGCGTGTCTTAGTAATTGAAAGTGCATGCCTTTGTAAATGAAGGTGCACGTGTTTGTGAGTGAAGGTGCACGTGTTTGTGAGTGAAGGTTCACGTGTTTGAAGTTGAAGGA
This sequence comes from Cherax destructor, assembly GCA_009830355.1. Taxonomy (NCBI): domain Eukaryota; kingdom Metazoa; phylum Arthropoda; class Malacostraca; order Decapoda; family Parastacidae; genus Cherax; species Cherax destructor. Next base: position 1,314 of record WNWK01047813.1, read on the forward strand.
TCACGTGTCCGTAAGTGAAGGATCACGTGTTTGTGAGGGTGTACATGTTTATAAGTGAAGGTGCACATGTTTGTATGTGAAGGTTGACGTGTGTGTAAGTGAAGGTGCACATGTTTGTAAGTGAAGGTTGACGTGTTTATAAGTGAAGGTTGACGTGTTTGTAAGTGAAGGTGCACATGTTTGTAAGTGAAGGTGCACACGTTTGTAAGTGAAGGTGCAAGTTTGTAAGTGAAGGTGCACATGTTTGTAAGTGAAAGTGCACATGTTTTTTAAGTGAAGGTGCACATGTTTGTAAGTGAAGGTGCACATGTTTGTAAGTGAAGGTGCACATGTTTGTAAGTGAAGGTGCACATGTTTGTAAGTGAAGGTGCACATGTTTGTAAGTGAAGGTGCACATGTTTGTAAGTGAAGGTGCACATGTTTGTAAGTGAAAGTGTACATGTTTGTAAGTGAAGGTGCACATGTTTGTAAGTGAAAGTGTACATGTTTGTAAGTGAAGGTGCACATGTTTGTAAGTGAAGGTGCACATGTTTGTAAGTGAAAGTGTACATGTTTGTAAGTGAAGGTGCACATGTTTGTAAGTGAAGGTGCACATGTTTGTAAGTGAAGGTGTACATGTTTGTAAGTGAAGGTGCACATGTTTGTAAGTGAAGGTGCACATGTTTGTAAGTGAAGGTGCACATGTTTGTAAGTGAAGGTGCACATGTTTGTAAGTGAAGGTGCACATGTTTGTAAGTGAAGGTGCACATGTTTGTAAGTGAAGGTGCACATGTTTGTAAGTGAAGGTGCACATGTTTGTAAGTGAAGGTGCACATGTTTGTAAGTGAAGGTGCACATGTTTGTAAGTGAAAGTGTACATGTTTGTAAGTGAAGGTGCACATGTTTGTAAGTGAAAGTGTACATGTTTGTAAGTGAAGGTGCACATGTTTGTAAGTGAAGGTTGGAAAGGCTGTGCACTACGTGTGGGTTTCTACATAACGTTGTGCTTGTTCTTACATTAAACTTTTTCATGTCACGTTCTCTTTGTAATTTTGAAATTGTCTAAGTGGATTTGGACTCATCTAATGTGGTTGAGAGTGTTGTGTTTCAGCTCATGGCTGATCAGATATGATCAGACTCACAAGATAAATGTTTCCTGGTCTCTGTCGTACCCATTCGTGGAACAGTGTTCTGAGTTTTCTTTCCGAACTTTCTCCTCCAAGTCCCCCGACTTGCTGACAACGCTGAAATTTATGTAGTAGTTTCTCACATCTTGACTCATTATTTTCTGACTTTTTTTTTACCGTTCAGTTACGTTTACCACTACATTTTAAAATATTTATTTTTGTCCCTTTTCTATAGTTTACCTGTTTGTTTGGCTCTTCCCGCATTTTCCTCCGGATCCACTCCCACTAGATACATCACATTATGCTCTGTATGGCGTAGATAAACGCCTACACTACGAGTTGTTGTACTCCAGTAATGTAATGACTCGTACTCGTATAATTCAAGGTATCTTTAGAAAAATTAAACACTTCGAGAGTCAACAGCAAAATTTACTAAAGTCACAAACGCTCGAACAAAGCCAACCCAAATTGAAGTTGGCTCGAGAGTCATGTTAACTAATTTCAGCACTGGTCAGCATAAAGAGTCACATCAAGACCACATGAAGTTAGTTTGTGACGATGATGATCAGACTTCTGGCACCCAGACTAGACTGGTGACCCAGACTTTGACCATCCTTCCGACCCAGGACCTTGAATTCAACTTCTCACCACCTGACTGACGCATGTTCCGACTGTCGCTACTCCTTTCGGACACAAGTAATGAGGACTTCTCAGGTATCAGACAATACCACTAATGTTGATTCCTCTCAGTCTCGGCAAGTGTTAGCCATTGCCACTGACTTTAACCTCCCCTCCCCGAGATCTGAAGACCACTCTGCATATAACTCTTACCTAGCAGAGTTAGGTGTTAAATATCAGCGTATTGGTTAGATAAACAATTATTCCCAGTCATTACCTTATCATCTGTAGTTTTGCTATATTTTGTCATTTTTGACTGTCATCTCACTTTAACGTGTCATAGTGTGTAAAGAACTTAGCATTTATAATGGCTTCAGATTTTTTTCTTGTGTGTATTCATGTCAATTTAGCTATAGATGATTAGATGTAAGAGTGGCTCAGAATGACCTTTGTCTCATATTATTTGACTGTGAATCATATCATATAATTGTGTCGATTCCTTTGACTGAGGAATATGATCTATGTTCTTGTTATACAACATTCATTGCACTGTACAGAATCATTGCCTAATGCTTACCGCCTCTGCCATTCCCCTCATACTGTATTAGTTACTTGTTTGCGTTAGGTCGACATTCCTTAGCATGATCCATGCTGTCAGTAGTTTATAGTTGTTACGAATAACACTTTATATATCCCACTATTAGTCGTTATGTTCTCATGGTTTTGGGATCATAGACATGACCCTTAGTTTGAACAAGTCATGCCTTGAGTGTCAGTACCAGTCAGGCATAATGTGAGGTCAGAGGAGTTCAGACGTGGACTTGGCAAAATCTCTCTCAATACACTCCGTGCAGAGAAGTAAGTGATCTCCTTCCACATCTATCACCCAATCAAGAATCTATTCAGAGCCTAGCATAACATGGTCATGGTCTCACCACACTTAGCATTAAGTTGCCAACCTTTAAATGGAGCGCATGGAGAAGGAGAGGTTAAAAGTCCACACCAGGGAGGAATCATGGCCTTACCATTTATATCTGCAGGCCAGATTAAATGAGGGAAGATATTGCAATCTATTACTCTTATGAATTAATATGTATTAACTCAACATGTACTTAGAATGAACATGGTGCATATATATATTTACTAATTTTACAACCAAAAATTAAGACTCCAATTACAATTGGAGCAGTCTGCAGCATTAACCTTATCCGATCTGAAAACCGAAAAGTAGCTGACCTTAGCAACATGTACAATTGCTTGCTGATGCCTTGTATAAATAAACCTACAAAAATTTCTCAGACGACTTCATCCTCACTTGTCCAGTGTAACAGCTACTCTCAAAATGGGGATAATCACAGAAAATACTACTGATCCCCCATAACTAATATATGTTAATTTCCACTCGAAACTGGTTTATCTCATTCTGTTTCCATGATGTGACATCAGTCAATAACTTCATTACAGAGGCAAGGTACACTGACTGACACAGAGTTTACTGACGATCGGGAAATTGACAACTAATTCAGTGTTTTTCTACAGAAAATACACAGCCTCTACAATTGGCATTATCTTATTAAGACTAAAAACGTCAGAGCAAAGAGACTAAGTAGCCAATGGATAACGAATAGAGTACTCAGGTCCATTGATAAAAAAAATCATATCTGTGGAAAAAAAAAAACTATTGAATGAGATTAATAACCAAAGAACGGACTAAAATCTATTCATCAGTACTTTGCAATCTGATAAGGATATCTAAACAACTATATTGCTCTTGCAGATTTAATGGAATAAAAGGAGAAAACACTCTCTAGAATCCTAGGTTCTTGAAAAACTGACTAAAACCAACTACATTGTTTAAATTTAACCAAATGACCCTCACATGAAGCCTCCTGAAATAGGCAATATTAAATTTCTGTTCAACTATTGAATCAAGTCTATCTAGCAAAATCCAAAGTTCTAATACCCAAGCGAGCGATTACCTTGTTAGAAATTTTCCAAACTATTTGTATCTAGATCCAACTAATAATAATGAGGTCATTTTGTAAACAATTTCACTGAAAAAAGGCAGACTCATTAGAAACCAAAACATTCCAATAAATGCTTAAGATACCAAGAGTTACCCAATACATATAGGAGACCCAATCGATATATGCAACTATAGGCAAGTATCTAAATTACCATTATTATCAAAAATCTTCGATAAACTAATTCATAAACAAGTAATCTCATTCTTAGTGGCCCACAATATGTTTAACCATTTCCAGTTTGGTTTCAGGCCAGAGGGAAAAAATACGAGTGATGCAATTATAAAACTTTTAATAATGTTGGTAGAATTATCGACAATATCTTAGGTAAAAGGACACAAGTGCAACTAATACGACATTTTATTGTGGCAACGTTTCGCTCTCCAGGAGCTTTGTCAAGCCGTTACAAACAATACAGGGAAACAGAGGGTATATATAGGTATAGACTAGAGTGAGGTGCAAAGCATAATATATTTATTGTAGGTGGTAGTAGTAGTACTTGTGGTGGTGGTAGTAGTAGTACTTGTGGTGGTGGTAGTAGTAGTAATAGTAGTAGCAGCACCTATGTGATGGCGGGGTTATAGTTTTGTTGAGAATTCTTGCTAATACTTCAGAGATGATGAACCTGCCTTTATTCTGTTTAATTGTGTTAGAAATAGCGGTTAATGATGATTCAATGCATTTACGTCTACGGATAATGGGTTCTTTAATCGCTAGTCGGGCGTCGTTGAAATTCATCAAGCGGTTGGTGGAATTCCGGTGATGTACGCAGACGTTGTTCAAGTTATCATTCCTACATGCATTAATGTGTTCATTGAGACGTGTTTCAAGGTTTCTTGCTGTTTCACCTACGTATATTCAGTCACAGCCTATACAGGGTGATAGTATAAACCCCTGCGTTGACTGGTTCAAGGTTCTTCAATTTCGTTCTAGTCAGATCTTTAATGGAAGTACTGGTTGCGATGACGACTCTAGTGTTAGCTTGCGCAACCTGGCTGTAGGGAAGGATTATAAATTTGTTAGGCCTGGTGTTAGTGATTGGAGAACTGATGATCTGAAGGGCTCTTTTCTAGCAGATTTTGCTGAAAAGGGAAGGAAAATGTAGCTCGGTGAATGTATGTACACTCCTCGTCAAGAAACTCAGGACTACAAATTCGGTATGCTCTTAGGAAAAATTCAATGATGATGCCTCTTTTGGTCTTAGTATCTTGACTGGAATAGAAGTGTATGAGATCGTATTTGTTAGTTGGCTTCCTGTAAACTTGAAACCTTAAAGGGTTATATATTTTGTGAATGAAGACGTCTAGAAAAGGTAGCTTATCATTGGACTCTTCTTCAAGTGTAAACTGTATAGCTGGTTCATCTGCGTTGAGCCTTCCCTGAAGATTCTACACATCAAAACGTTTGGGAGTTATTATGAGGACGTCGTCTACATAATGTAACTATGTGACACTGGTGGCGATGATGTTGGCGACGCGTTCAGCTTCCAAGTGTTCCACATACAAGTTAGCTAAGACGGCTCTGATGGGGGTCCCCATTTCCATACTGTAGGTGTGTTTGTAGCGATTGTTATTGAAAGAAAAGCAGTTGGAGTTAATGTAGAGTTTAATCAGATCAACGAAATCTCCGGGAGGTAGAGGAAGATTAAGTTCCTTACTGACTTTACATCGGAGAACGTCAATGGCTTGTGTGGTGGGTACCTTAGTGAAAAGGGAAGTTACGTCCAAACTACTTAGTTTCTTGTTTCGGATGGAGAGAGGTCTCTGATGCGATTGAGGAGGTCGTCTGAATGCTTTAGATGGGCGGGGCTGATGGTCCGCAACAGGCAAGATGTTTGGCAAGAACTCCAGCTAATTTGTATGGTACACTGCCTATACCTGATGTGATTGGTCTCAGAGGAATATTGTGTTTATGGGTCTCAGGTAGTCAGTAAATGTGTGCTGGTTTAGGGTTGCTTTGTATCAAGTGCAGAAGTTTCTTCCCTTCACTAGTGCGTCTGAGTATTTGTCGGGTTTTTTATAGGAAGTCCTTGGTGAGTGTCTCCCACTGTTGTGATGATGGGCACAGAACATTATAAAATTACCTTATTAATTTATGCAGCTCTCAAAAATAATGAATATACAGTGGGCCTCCTCTTAAACCTTAAGAAAACTTTCGATACAGTAGACCACAACATGCTGCATCTAAAACTAGAAGATTATGGTACCAGAGTTCACACTCTTGCATATTTAAAGTCGTACCCTAACGGTAGGCACCAATATGTCTTCATCAAGGACACAGCCTAAGTCAACTCGACTTATCCTCATACACTTGCCTCAGGGCAGTGTTCTCAGTCTTCTGATTTTCCTTATATACATCAATAATATTCCCATTACATCTCGAGTACTTAAACTAGTTGTGTTTGAAGATGACACAACTTTCGTCATTTTCCATTCAAATCCGAATGATCTCAATAACACTGTTAATGACGAGCTCACAAAGGATATCTTCATGGACGACTACTAATAAACTCACTCTTAATGTTGACAAGACATTCTACATGATGTTTGGGAACAGAGTTGCAAATCTTCAACTAAATATAATGATTAACGATTTTCTGTAGGTCACGATCTACAAGAGCGAAGATAAACTTGATTTTAAGGTATACTACAAACCCACTAGCAAAAATTATTTTCTGCTCTACTTATCGCATCACTACAACAGAGCAAAACATGGAACTGTTACTGATTAGAAGAATGCGAATACGTTCATGAAACCTTACTAAATATTTGCTACCAACGACACTTCAACAATGACGGCAAGAAAAGAGTGGCGAAGATAATACTCAATGTCATAGAAGATTCCATCTCCAGCATATACATACTTGTCAACAACACAAGCATTAACCTCTCCTATTCCTTAACCAATGCCAACATCAGACTTGCCATCATAGTTTCCAGCATAATAAAGGGTTTAGTTAAAAAGAAAATAGCACCCAAAGACACCACTGCTGTCGTCTTTATGATACTCAGTGGAAATGTGACAACTTAACGTTGGTGAAACCTGGCGACCTGATCACGAGAATCAGAGAAGAAAGAAGTGCCTGCTAGAAATATGATATGAAGGTCTCATTTATCCACTGCAATACAAAGAAGTATCTGACAAACTAGCCCAGCACCTAAGTAATTATCAAAGATGACAGATAGAACTGACTTTACTTAGAATCTGCTTTGATCGCCACCTGAAACACCATCATACAGAAATCAGGCTCATTCCATATTTCTATATTTCTGAAGCACTGGAAAAACTTTTACCCACAGAATACGGCCCTGTTATTACATAAACTATATAGAGAAGTACTGATTTCGGCCTCCTGACCCACATAAACTTCGATGCTTCCACGTCACTGTACACGTTACTGTAGGTAACGTCACTTGCTCATCCCTACACCTCACGTGTCTCCACTATATACATATACCATCTTTCTATCCATGTGTGAGAATTAATAAAGTCTCTGGTAGACGAATAGTCTTCTTAATAAAATTGTCGACATTAACCGCATATTGTATTATTAATATGTTTATCGTTAAATAATACCATTAATATACACTGTTCCATGTATTCTGTCATCCAGGTTGATAAAGCTACGCAGGCTGACACAGGAACTACTGCCTGGTTAATCAGAAATGGTCTGGAGGAATTTATCAAGCTTCCTCCTGAAGACAGTCTATTGGTAACGCCACTTAGCTTGGAAGGGGAATTACGCATACTAAGTTCTGTATTAGGGTATTTAATACTCCCTTGTTTTTCATTGGGGAATTTGCTATTGTTTACCTTTTCAATTGCTTGCTGTAAACATTGCTTCAGTGAGTAAATTTGTGTCCAGTCCCTCCTCTATTGTCCAGGTGTAAATAATTATACGTCTTTCTCCCCAGCGCACAATGGAATACAGAGAAAGTAATTTTAAGCTTACCCAATACTAATTTTTGTAACTGCATTTGTGCATATAGTAACATTTCTGCTCATTTTCACCAAATCGGCAAATTTGCTTGTCTTAAATAATAGTTAGTACACAGCAATTTTATGGGCTAATGAGATAATTAGTGTATCCCTAGGGTAAAATAATTCCTGGGATATGTGAGATAACTAGGTATGATCCAAGGAAAGGGGAAAAGTAGCTTCAATTCCTTGGGTTATACGGTTATTGGCAGTGTTATCATGTTACTAATTGAAAACACTCACTATATTCTGGCTGAGGATTAATCCAGTGGTAAAGGGAGCAGAACCAAGCTTCTTCAGTTGTAGTTTCTGGAGAGGTTTGGGCAGCTAGTCTGGGGATGAGGGCAGGGTATAGAATTCAGAATCGGGCTGGGGAGGAGGGCAGGGAAAGAGGTTTGGGCAGATAGGCTGGGAAGATAAGTAATGTGGATGGGGAGGTTAGAATAATCAGGCTAGAAAGGTAGGGACTGGGAGAGGTTTGGGCAGGCGGGCTGGGGTGGCTGGCAGGGGAAGAGGACGCCCCGGATTGCAATATATCTGCATGATTGCCCCGCATGTTGCAGAGTGTTGCTCTGACACCCAACACGGCCTGCCTCAAGCCACTCCCTCACCCCAATCACTATTCTCACACTCCACCCATCTCTGTCTCCTCCAAGTGATATACTATTTACCTCTGACATCCCCTACACCCCTCTGACCTTTTCTGTACCCTTCTAACCTTTCCTACACTCCTCCGACCTCTTCTATACACCTCTGACCTCCCCTTCCTTATTCCCCTTCAAATATTTCTATACATTATCTCTGATGTCCCCTATATCTTTCCGAACCTTTCATTCACCTCTGATCTGCCGTACACCTCTCCGATCACTCCTATAACCACCGATCTATTTCTTAACATCCGTGACATGTAAACCACTCATCTTTACATCTTCTGTACCTCTGTTATCTCCCAACACCCCTAATACTTCTCCTTTGATGTATCATTCATCTCCGAGACCTTCCCACACCACACCTCCCTTACCTACACACTTCTGCCCTTCCCTATACCTAACCTAACCTAGATATGTTCCTCTCTGCCAACCAAAAACTCTCTACATGTATTGGAGACTCGTATTAAATATTACAGTATTCTCACCCTTATTATTTGTTGTCTTATAGTGTTTTATTGGCCCAATAATGTCTATTGTTGGCTTCATAGTGTCTGGTGTTAGCTTCATAGTGTCTGGTGTTGGCTTCATAGTGTCTGGTGTTGGTTTCATAGTGTCTGCTGTTGGCTTCATAGTATCTGCTGTTGGCTTCACTGTGTCTGCTGTTAGCTTCATTGTCTGGTATTGGCTTCATAGTATCTGCTATTGGATTTATAGTGTCTGGTATTGGTTTCATAGTGTCTGCTATTGGAGTTATAGTGTCTGGTATTGGTTTCATAGTGTCTGCTATTGGCTTCATAGTGTCTGCTATTGACTTCATAGTGTCTGGTATTAGCTTCATAGTGTCTGGCATTGTCTTTATAGTGTTTGGTATTGGCTTTATAGTGATTGGTATTGGCTTCATAGTGTCTGCTGTTAGCTTCATAGTGTCTGCTGTTGGCTTTACAGTTTTTCCTTGGCTTCAAAGTGTCAGTTCTTGCCTTCAGTGTTTGGTATTGGCTTCAAAGTGTCTGGTATTGGATTTATAGTGTCTGGTATTGGCATCATAGTGTCAGCTATTCCCTTCATAGTATCTGCTATTGGCTTCGTAGTGTCTGGTACTGACTTCAAAGTATCAGCTCTTGCCTTTATAGTGTATGGTATTAGCTTCATAGTGTCTGATATTGGCTTCATAGTGCCTGGTATTGGCTTCAGAGTGTCTGGAATTGGCTTCATAGTGTCTAGTATTGGCTTCATAGTGTCTGGTATTGGCTTCATAGTGTCTGGAATTGGCTTCATAGTGTCTGGCCTTGGCTTTATAGTGTCTGATGTTGGCTTTATAGTGTCTGGTATTGGCTTCATAGTGTCAGCTCTTGCCTTCATAGTGTCTGCTATTGGCTTCGTAGTGTCTGCTATTGGCTTCATAGTGTTTGGTATTGGCTGCATAGTGTCTGATATTGGCTGCATAGTGTCTGGTATTGGCTTCATAGTGTCTGGTATTGGCTTCATAGTGACTGGTACTGGCTTCATAGTGTCTGTTTTGTGGTGTCTACAGTTTACTTCGTAGTGCGTCTGCTCTTGGCTTCGTAGTGTCTGCTTTATGTATTGCTGTGCCTGCTGTTAAATTTGTCGTGTCAGCTGTTGAATTTATTATATTCTCTGTTGCTTCATAGTATCTCCTGCCATCATATATATATATATATATATATATATATATATATATATATATATATATATATATATATATATATATATATATATATATATATATATATATTATATGTATATATATATATATATATATATATATATATATATATATATATATATATATATATATATATATATATATATACTGAATCTGTCACTAGAGGATCAGCAATGGGAGCAGGCAACCCTCCCAGTGCGACTGGGACGTATAGGGGTGCAAAAGCAAGGCAGGTAGCGTTACCTGCATTTCTGTCATCGTGTTTGGCCTCCTGTGGATTAGTCAAGAGGATTGTCCCTGAACGTTTGAGAGGTGTGGTGGGAGCTCAAGACCCCAAGTTCATTGAAGCAGCAGTGCAGTGGGACATCCTGGCAGACTCCTCCAGTAGACCAGCTCCTCCCAAAGAGCACAAACAGTCCCACTGGGACAAACCGATCATGGAAAAAATTGCCAACACAATGCTCACCAACGCTTCAGGAAAGGACAAAGCTCGTCTCCTAGCGGTGAAGGCACCACACTCAGGAGATTTCCTTCTAGCTGTTCCCAATTCCTCTCTGGGGACTCGACTTGACCCACAGGCCATTCGGATTGGTGTTGCTCTTCGCCTAGCCGCCCCCATACTCACCGAACATAGGTGTATTTGCGGCACGGCGACGGCTGATCAATTCGGACTTCATGGTCTAGTGTGTCACACATCAGAAGAGAAGTATGCTAGACATGAGGAGGTCAATGACATCATAAAGAGAAGCCTCGCCACAGCCCGTTGCCCAGCTCAACGGGAACCCCAAGTGCAGAGGTCTGATGGAAGTCAAAAGCGTCCTGATGCAGCCACCATGCTACCCTGGAAGGATGGTAAGCAGATTGCTTGGGACTACACCTGTGCCACCACATTTTCAGACACCTACCTGCCACACTTCTTAGCCGAAGGGGGTGGAGCTGCCAGCCACAGGGATACCCAGAAGACCCGCAAATATGAAGACCTTCCCTCTTGCTATAACTTCATCCCAATAGGGTCGGAGACCCTTGGAGCATGGGGCAAGTGTGCTCTAAAGTTTCTCAGAGAGCTGGGTGAAAAACTCATCATAGAAACCAAGGACCACAGGGCGACCAGCTTCCTCTTTCAGAGACTCAGTGTTGCGATCCAGAGGGGAAATGACTGCAGCATTCTGGTCATGCGGCCCACTTCTGGGGAGCTGGACGAAGTATTTGAGATGTAGCTCTGAGTTGTTATCTATGTTGTTTTACTCCCTATTGTATTTTTGTCAATGTATTTTGTCTTTATATATATATATATATATATATATATATATATATATATATATATATATATATATATATATATATATATATATATATATATATATATATGTCAATAACAACACTGCACTAGCCAGGGTTCGAACCCATGTTGTACTGGCCTGTCATTGTGAGCGAGAACCATATGATGCCTCAAATCACAGGACTACCCAATCCTACAAAGACATTTTTCAGCTTTATAGTGTCTGGTGCAAGGAGGAGGATCAACACGGTGTGTGTTGAGGTTTTGTAGGGAGCAGTGTACCCAGACTGTTTTGTTGCCTGCAATTCTCCACGATGCATATGGCATCAATACTGAGGAATTGCAAGGTATAGCGCTGAATGGTGCATATCGCATCTTTGTCAAGTTTGCTACGGTAGCGACGTATGAGCAGATCATGGATAGCTTCAAAGACAAAGAGTGGTGATCAACGCTGGCTTGGAGGTACGCTTTAGGGATGTCTCTCGATATTATACCTTTATTCGAGTTCACAACGTGCCATTTGAAGTTGATGATACGGATATTCATGAGGCATTCCAGCAATTTGGAGTAGTCCACACGGCTGTGATTGGCAAATGGACCGACGGCATCTATGCAAGATTACAAGAAGGGTCATATTCCTCAAATGACCCTGCGATGTCCTAAACCTTCGTATGTTGTCCTCGAAGACTTCAGGACTCAAGTTTAATTATCATACGCCGGCCAGCAAAGGACCTGCAGAATATGCGGGTATATGATCATGTTGCAGCTAATTGTGGGAGGAGGACGGACTGCTGTCAGGAAGGACGAATGGAGGAAATGGTGGTTGACAAGGTGGAGAGAGTGGTGCCAGAACCCACTAGAGTGGGACGGAGTAATAGATGGAGTGATGAGGTGGACGAGCAGGATGTCACCTGTGAGACTCTGCCTGAAGGCTTGGGTGCAGAACAGCCCGATGGTGAGGTTGCGACGTTTTCAGGTAGACATTTGTTTCATACAGGAACATAATTTTAGGTGTGCAAGGGATTTGTGTTTGAATGGGTACGAATGTATGCAGGTAGTTCTGGGAAGTTAAGTTATTAGTGTGGGAAGCGGGTGAGGAGGGTAGGGTAGTGAGGGTGGATGGGATGTGGG
>WNWK01047814.1:5000-13783 GCA_009830355.1 Cherax destructor
CGGGTATTGTCTTGAGGCATCTGTCTGGCTCCCTCTTGAAGATAGCCAGGGGTCTATTAGTAATTTCCATTATGCATGGAGGGAGGCTGTTGAACAGTCTTGGGCCCCGGATACTTATTGTGTTTTCTCTTAGTGTACTCATGGCGTCCCTGCTTTTTATTGGAGATATGTTGCACCGTCTGCCTAGTTTTCTGTTTTCGTAGGAAGTGATTTCTATGTGCAGATTTATTCCCAGTCCCTCTATGATTTTCCAGGTGTAGATGATGTATCTCTCTCGCCTGCACTCCAGAGAGTACAGGTCAAGAGACTCAAAACGTTCCCAGTAATTAGGGCACATGACTGAACTTATATGTGCATTGAAGGTTCTCTGTACATTCTCTAGGTCTGCGATTTTACCCGCCTTGAATGGAGCTGTCAGTGTACAGCAGTATCTCAGCATTATCCATCCTATCATTTTCCTCGCATATGTGATAGTGACACTGTTGTGATCTATTACGCTCACAGATAATAATGGTCTGTAGACCTGGTCGTAATGGAACTTGGAGCGAAAATAAACACAGCAGAAGTCTTTAAATTGTATTTTCCTCCATCATTTATGAATATATATATATATATATATATATATATATATATATATATATATATATATATATAGCAATAATTCTATGTACACTATGTACATAAGTGAGAGAAAGAGAGAACCGTGAGCAACTAGCGGCTATGTTATAGTCCAGCGCGACTGACTGTGAGTACACACGTCACCTCAGCCTCTGGCAGTTCACCCAGACTGATAATGAATCAACGCTGATTTAATGATGGGTACCCTACCGTTAAACCCTTAGCACCTGGTTCGATGGGAGGCAGTTTTGATATGGGGAGTGTGTACATGCTCCGGGAATAAAATATAACGTACTCTCTTTGCATGCCACATGATCCTTGAAGGTGAGATCCTCTGACATTAACACTCCCAAGTCCTTCACACTACTTTTTTCGTTTCATTGTGTGGTTAGAGTTTGTAGTATATCACTGCACAGTTCCCTACCTCACCCATGCACAGTGCTCCTACCTCACTCCCTGCACAGTTCCCTACCAATACATAGTAGGTGTACCATCCAGTCTGGGGAACACAAGATAACTACGCGCATGATTATAACCCACTCACAGAACTGCAAGAGGCCAGGAGAAGAATACGATGAGAACAACAGAGCATGGTGGACACCCTGGCGGAGTGTGGCAAGAAAAGCATTACAAGGAGCAGAGCGAAGCTACTGGTCATGGGGGATTTCCAACCACAGGGAGATCGATCAGAGAACCATGAACCACGTGGGGTCCAGGAAACTTGAGAGCCAAGATGATGGGACGTGGTACTGGAAACCTGATGCACCAACATGTTTGGTAGGGACACGACCAGAGAGAGAGGAGAAGATGAACCAGCAAGACTGGACCTTGTATTCACCCTGAACAGCTCAGATATTGAAGACATAACGTACGATTCCCTGGGAGCCAGTGACCATATGGTGCTTAGCTTTGAGTACATTGTAGAGCCACAGGTGGAGAGAAACAGTACCGATAGAGACAAACCAGATTTTAAAGAGGAAAACCACACGGGCATGAGGATTTTCCTGCAGACGTTCAGTGGGAAAGGGAAATGGAAGGACTGACAATAAATGAAATGATGAATGTGAGGGCAAAGTGCAAGGAGGCAGAGGAACGCTTATACCCAGAGGCAAAGGATTAAATGGGAAGGCCAAAAAGAGCCCCTGGTTTACCTAAAGGTGGAGGCAAGACTCAGAGGTCAGAGAATGGAAACGGTGCAGAAGGCAAAGAACCTATAAACAAAGAGATTAGTAGAAGAGCTAGAAACAAGATGCACAAGTACGGAGGGAGGCCCAGAAACAGTAATGAAATGACATAGCATCGAAAGTTAAGTCCGACTCCAACTGATGTACAGTCACATCAGAAGGAAGACAGTCAAGGACCAGGTGATAAGGTTGAGGAGAGAAGATGGGGGAACTCACAAGTAATGATCAAGAGGTATGTGAGGAGCTTCAATCAAGTGCTTAAAGAAGTATTCACAGTGAGGAAGGAAGACAGCTGGGTGAGACAGGGACGGTGCGCTACCAACAAGTGATGTACTAAGTGCTAGAGGGCATACACACAACTGAGGAGGAGGGGTGGGGAACAGTTACTCAGTGACCTTGATACCTCCAAGGCGTATGGGTCTCGACACACCTCCCGTGGGTTTTTCGGAAGGAGCTGAGTACTGAGTGCCACTACTATGTACCCAACATATCCCTTGAAACACAGCTACCTGGAGGCAAAAAGGCCAACGTAGTCCCCATCTTTAAAAAGGAGATGGTGTGAAAAGAGGCACTCAAAACTATAGACCGTGTCACGCATGCATAGTGTGTGCAAGGTCTTAGAAAATTATCAGGAAAAGAATGGTGACATCTGGAGCAGAAACAGGATAACAACGCCAGACAGCACTTGATTCCGAAGGCAATCCTGTGTAACAAACCTCCTGGACTTCTATGATAAAGTAACAGAGCCTAAGGCAAGAGAGAGAAGGGTGGTTGATTGCATTTTCCTGACTGCAGGAGGCTCTTCGACACAGTTCCTCACATGAGATTAGTAAAGAAGCTGGGAAGAACAAGGAAAACAGGAAGGGCACTGGAATGGATCAGGAAATACCTCAGGAGGCAATAATGGGTCATGGTGCGTGATGAGGTATCACAGTGGTCGCCTGCATTTTGTTAGTACTGCAGGGGTCAGTCCTAGGACCAGTGCTATTCTTGGTATATGTACCACATGACGGACGGGATAGACTCCTTGTAAGTGTTTCTGTCTACAGATGATGTGAAATTAATGAGGAGAATCACATCGGAAGAGACCAAGCAGGACTTCAAACTGACCTGGACAAGCTTGACATCTGGTCTAGCAACTGGCTTCTCGAATTAATCCCACCAAATGCAAAGTCATGAAGATCGGAGAAGGGCAAAGAGACCGCTGACAGAGTACAGGCTAGGCGGACAAAGGCTACAAACTCCCGGCAAAGGAGAGACTTGGGGTGAGAGCAACGCTGCACGCCCGGAGGCACATTAACTGGGGCAGCATGTTCGTGGATGCAGGTGATGATAAGAAAGAGATGATTGCTAATGTTATGAATGAAAAGAAGCTGGATGTCCTGGCCCTAAGCGAAACAAAGCTGAAGGGGAGGCGAGTTTGTGGGGGAGAAGAATTGATTAAGTCAGGAGTATCTAGAGAGTTAGAGCTAAGGAAGGCAGCAATAATGTTGAAGGATCAGTTATGTGAGAGAGAAGAGGAAATATAAATGTATAAATTCAGGGATTATGATTAAAATATGGGTCGGATGTGAAAAGTGGGTCATAGCTATGTGTGAGCACCTGAGAAGAGAAGAGTGAAGAGGAGAGAGAGAGATTTTGGGAGATGTTAAATGAGGTGTAGGAACTATGAGAAGGGCTGGGATTTATAAAGAGGCAAAGGCAGACCCACTCCGCCCTCTGCCAGAGGCGCCCAGAAGAAGGGACTTCCTTTATAACAAGCTGTATTAATAAAAATTAGTGTGGTACGGTCGGTGTAAGCACTGCGTACCTTGTCATGAGGTTCGTAGGTTCGAGTCTCTGTCGGCCAGAGATCAGTGTTTGTGAATGACTGCCTGCCTGCGAATTCCTAGCATTGTAAAATCTCTAGTTGTGTCGATGCATGCAGGGGATGAGATGAAAAGCTGTAAGCCTTCCCTGCCTGAAAGCTGCTGCCTTGGAATAACGTCTAGCGAAAGCTGGATGCCCAAGGTATTGGACCAGTGTACGGTTTGGTAAAGCACTGCGTACCTTGTCAGTGAGGTTCGTAGGTTCGAGTCCCCGTTCGTCAGAGATCAGTGTTTCAGGGAATATTTCCCTGCCTGCTCTTGCACTTAGTATATATATATATATATATATATATATATATATATATATATATATATATATATATATATATATATATATATATATATCAATACTAACAGGGATTACCCAAAAAGCCATGCTTTTCCCCAGGGGGCGAAAAGATTTTTTTTTAAAAATTTTGGGACCCCAAAATTTGGGGAGGACTTTTAACCGTGTGGGCTGGAGCATCAGGTGTTTTGCTCACCGGGGAAAAAACCAAAAAAGCGCATGGTTTGATTTTTTGGAAATTGATGTTTTATTGATCACTACCACTGTTGTGGGTACAATATATATATATATATATATATATATATATATATATATATATATATATATATATATAATATAAAAAATATATATATATATATATATATATATATATATATATTATTTTTTATATATATATATATATATATATATATATATATATATATATATATATATATATATATATATATATATTTTTTAAAATATATATATATATAAAAAAACAAAAAGGAAAAAAAAAAAGGTTTCCCCCCCGGGTTTTGTTTAATTTTTTTTTCCCCTCCTACCCCACCTATATATATTATTTTTTCTTTATTAATAGAAAAATACATTGACAAAAAAACACAAACATGAACATGAATACATTTTTAAATATATCAAATATTATGAATTCCTCCACCCCCCCAAAAAGTCGGATGCCCCCCAGATCGGCATTTTTTTTCCCCTTTTGGATTGCCACGTTTGGGGCACTGGAACATAAAAGGGGCCCCCCCCTTTGGGGATCCCTGGTGGTGGGGGGAGGGGGGGAAAAACCCAGTTCTTTGAGGAAACGGGGGGATTTTTTCCCCATGATCCCAAGGTCTCGGGACCCCACTGGGCCAAATTGATACTGTTGGCTTATGCCCCTGTCTTGCCGATCTTGTCTCCCCCCTGCGATCAGCACCCCCCTCCCTGTCCCCAACCTGGGAAAAGGGGGGGGGTGTCAGCCAGGTTTACACGGTATAGTCCCCTCCCGGGGGGCCATTCTTCCCAAAAGGGGGGATGGTGATCCCGTTGGGGTGGTTTTTTTGGGGGTTTGGTATTGTTTTCAGTGATCGGGGCTTTCTCCCCGGCTGGGCATCCAGCAGTAGCAAGGGGTTTTCTTTAATGCGTTGACTTCATTGTTCTTTCATCCAACCCTTTTGGTTTTGGGGAAAAAAGACCATGTAGACCATTTATCGGGGGGCATCGCCGCAAATATACGTATATTCCTTTGGGGAAATTGGGGGAAAAGGGGGAGGCCATTAAAATTTTTGGGGGCTTGGGGGGGGGGGCTTTCCCATTGACGAAATGGGGGAAAAATGTGGAGGAATCCCTGGGTGATTTTTCTCCATCTGGGGGGGGGGCCCCCCCCCCTGTCGTGTTTCAGCCCTAAAAAAAAGTTGGCAAGCATCTTTTTTTTGATGGGGCCATCCCAACCCTTTTTTGTTTGTAAATTTTTCTCACTAGGTTTGGGGGTGGAGCAAAAAATCTCCCATTCAGTGATGGCACCCCCTGAAAAAAGGGGCCTGTATTCCCGCTGGGGAAACCCCCGGGGTTGTCTGGAAAATTTGTTTTTTTTAAAAAATTTGGGTGCTATGGAAGAGGATAGGGGAAAAAAGGTAGGGCAATCTGGGGGATTTGGCTTACTTTTCCCCCCCCCCCCAAACCCCCCTGGGGAAAAAAGGCTTCAACCCCCCCCACTTAGGGGATTCAATTTTAAAAAAAAGGGTTTTTGAGGGAAAATCATTTTTTAGTTACTTTTTTCTGAAGGTGGTGGATCTTCGGAAGTTTTAAAATTTGGGGGGGGGATTTTTGGGGGGGTGGAAGGGGGCATGTTTTTGATGTCTTTCATTTTCCCCTTTCCCCCTCCTGAGGTCTGGGGTTTTTTTAACCCCCTCCAGGGAAGGGCCAAGAGGAAACCCCAAAAGGGGGGGCGTTGGCCGGGGTCAATGGCTCCGGCCCCCCCAAAAAAAATTAAGTTCTGTATCATCTGTCGATGGGTAGAAACTGCCCCCTTTAAAAATTTTGGGAAAAAAAAAATTTTAAAAAAGAAAAAAGAGAGCTTTTCCCCATGTCTTTAATTTTTCTGATTCCCCCAGGAAATTCTGTAGTGCCAGCTAAAAGGGGGCCCTCATCCAAGAACCAGATATTGAGTCCCCTGGAGGCGCTTCTGTTTTTTTTTTTGATGACCAGACAGAATAGAAAGGTGGCCCCCCCCACCGGGGGCCCAAAATTTTTTTGGTCTCCCCAAAAAAAAGTTTAGAAGTCCCCATAATACTATTCCCCAAAAAAAAGGGGGGAAAGGGGGAAAAAAAAGTGTCTGGGGAAAAAACCTGGGGGGAAAAACCCTCCCCCCTGGATTTTTGGGTTTTTTCATTGAGGAGCCTTTGACTCACCATTCTTACTGCAATTTTAAACCCCCATATATATATATAAATATATATATATATATATATATATATATATATATATATATATATATATATATATATATATATATAATTTTTTAAAAACAACTCAGCTCGGCTTTTGGGGGTTCCAACAAGGCTGGGAAGCAGCTGCCCACACAGCACAGTATACATCAACAATATGTCCGATGAAAAACCTTTATCATATTGGCTTTTTCCCAAAGCTTTCAACTTAGTCAGAAGGGATGCTGCTCTAAGCGGGTTTTGACCCCCTTCCTTTCCTCTATCCCTTCATTGAATAGTGTTATGGGGTGGCTTCAAAAATATTGTTTGGGGGGACCAAGAAATTGACCGTGTGAGGGTGTCCCCTTTCTATTATGTCTGGTCTTCAAGGAATTAAAGAATCGCTCTCCAGGGGGGCTCAATATCTGGTTCTTGGATGATGGTACCCTAGCTGGCACTACAGAATCTCCCCCGGGAGGACATCAGAAAAATTAAAGACATGGGGAGAGCCTTGGCCTTTTTTTTAAACCCCACCAAATGTGAAATAGTTTCTACCAATCGACAGATGACCCCGAATATTAGGTATTTTTACCAGGAGCCCAACCAATGCCCAGCCAACGCACTCTCCTTGGTGCTCCTCAGCCCATTGCCATCGATCTGATGCTAGAAAAAATCTCAGACCTCGGGACGATGGAAGGAGAATGAAAGACATCTATACACATGATGCCTTCTACCTACTCCCCCGGTGCCTATCAACCCCAAAAAATTTTATTTCCCCTGAGATGTTCCCCCCCCTTCAGCAGTTCGAAACTCAAAAAATATGATTTTCCCCCCTCAGTTTGGGAGACACACATATGAGTCAAACTAAATGCAAATTATATGATCAGGCATATGGGTCCCGTCTTGGAACACTATGTGCTTAATTGTCCACTTATTGAGGGGAAAAAAGAGATAGAAAGTATAATAACCTATGTGACATGTCAAGATATCTTTTTAAAAGTAAGATGCCAGTTATATTGGGAAATTTCTTAAATTTGCTTGTAACAAAAAAAGTGAAATGTAGATATAAATCCAAATGCAAATTGTTAACCCTTTTGGGCCTAGTGCCTAGGCTTTTTTGTATCCATATCTCTTGCGCTACCGCCCCCGGATGGATATGGGGTGCCCAAAAAACTAGCCACTTCGGTGGCAAAATCTAAAAAACTACCCCCAAAAACCCTGGTAGAGATTGTATTGAATTTTTCCCCCCGACGATTTACAGTGGTTGCAAGCCTCCCCCTTCCAGTCAGGCTTGGGGGGTGGGAGAAGCAAATCCTCCCAGATTCCCCCACCAGCTTTCCATCCTCTTCCATAGCATCAAAGGGGTTAATAAAACAAATTCTTCCCAACCTCAGTGACTCAGCAAGAATACAGGACCCTAGGTACACCAGTGCCATCACTGAATGGGAGACTCTTTCTGCCCAGCACCAAAACCCCAAAATAAACACTAGCCTTAAAACAGTCAAGTTGGGATGGCCCCATTGCTGAAAAAGGGGCTTGCCAACATGCTTAGGGGGGTTTAAAATCAGACAGGGGGCTCCCGTCTCCCAAACTGTGAGTGACACCCCCCAGGGGGGTTCCCCCAAACAGTTCCCCTTTGACAATGGGGGAAAAAGCCTCGACCATATGACCCCCCGTATTGCAGTGGGTCTGCACCTTTCTGCCCTAATTTAACGGGGAAAAAACAGTATTTCCGGGATTAAAAATGACCAATATGGTCTACATGGTCTTAACTGTTCCAAAACCAAAGGGGGGTATGCAAGGCCAAGGGGAACAACATCATAAAGAGAAAACCCCTTTCTACAGCTTGATGCCCAGCCGGAGAAAGCCCCATCACTAGCGCGAAAATGCCACAACCCAGCAAACCACCCCCCCGGAATCACCATCTATCCTTGGAAGAATGTCAAACTTTTGCATGGGAATATACCTGTGTTCGACGCTGGCTGACACCTACCCTCCATGACACTGTCGGGCGACAAAAAGGGGCTGATCACAGTTAGGGGTACAAGATCCAAGTACAGGGACATAATCCAACAGTATCAATTTGTCTCAGGGGGTCAGAGACCTTAGGATCATGGGGGGAAAAAAAGCTCACGTTTCCCAAAAAAACTGGGTTCCAGACTCATCGAAAACCCCCCAGGGACCCAAGGCAACCACTCCCAAGTTCCAGCGCCCAGCATGGCCATGGGAGGGGGAAAAGCATTCATACCGGGCTCACATCCAGTTTTAAGGGCTGGGGGGGATTCATAATCTTTGATATTTTTACCAATGTATTCATGTTTGTGTTTTCTGTCAATGTTTTCGTTTATTAAAAGTTACCATGTAATTTTAAAAAAATAGGGGTGGTAGGAGAAGAAAATATTCAAAAAAGCTCTAG
>WNWK01047815.1:0-13781 GCA_009830355.1 Cherax destructor
TGTCATCTAGTGTCACTCCCACTCCCCATTATTCTCCTTTACTAGTTCCCCTACAACATAATATTACTACACGGGACTTCTCTTTTCCCCCAAAACCCTACCACTAACTATTTCTAGTTTAAAGCCCTAACACTCCCCCCCCTGCATTGCCATCCCCCCCCAGACCGGAAAGTAAACCCCATCCCTGGCATACATTCATTTCTGCCATGAAAGCCCCATTATCAATAGATTTCTAATTTTTCCCTTTAAATTTTGTCACCCAAAATTAACCCCTTCCCCTGGAAAACCATTCATTCCAACCCCTCTCCTTGGAAAAAATACCACATATGACAGGGTTCCCCCCCTTTCTTCCTTTTTATTCTTTGCTGACCAAAACCTCATCAGGCCCTCCTCCTACTCTGCCAACATCATTTGCCTCCACTGGACAGATAATGGGATTGCCCCCTTCCTCTCATGATGTCGTCGGGCCTCTACCCTCCATCCCACCCCGGGAAAGCAACCCTCTGTCTCCTACTCCTATCAATCAAACGAAAGCCCTACCCATAACCAACCAGCTGTCCCCAAAAACAAAATTTTTACCTTCCTTTGTTTTTCGTGGGAACCTCCCAGAATAAACTACATTCATCAGTATTTTGGAAAGGGGAAAAAATTTTCCCTAACATTCTCCTGAGTCTTCTTTTTCACCTCTCCACCCGCCCTCACCCTTTCTTTATGCTTTTTACCACTGCCCCGGTTTTTCCCCTGGCGAGATTCTCAACAGGAGATTACTAAAAACCTCTTTTTTTCCTCAGTCAGTCGCTGTATCTCAACAGCTACCCTCAGTTTTTCCCTTCAGCTGCTGGTAAGTACCCAAAGAGGACATCTTCTTCAGATGTAAAAAAGGGTCTTGGTATCTCCAAAAACCCCAATAATAAATTCAAGTTAAAAATTTTAATTTGAAAGGATATGGGAAAAGTATTGGTTTGAAAAAAGGTAGTTGTGTGGAACATCTGCCTAGTAGGGTTTTGAAGCAATGACCTTGGGATTTTTTAGGTTGGGTAAATTCATGTGAAAGGGTTGAATTTGATGTTACATGAAAAAAATTATCAAAAAATTTTTTGGAGCTTTAAAATTGGGAGCAAAACTTTAGTGGTGGAAGTGAGGGGCCCGCCAGAATGGGCCAAAGGCTCTGCAGTGTTCCCCTTTTTATGTTCTTATGTTCTTTAGTGAAGGGGTTGGGTTTGGGGGGCCCCCAAAAGGTAAAAAATTTTTTTTTCTTGGGGGCATTGAAAATTGGGGAAAATTCTGTTAGTGGCGGGTTGGAATTCCAGTATGGCCCAAAAGGCCGCTGCAGTGTTTCCTTTTTATTTCATTTCTTTTTTCCACTGCCAAAAGGGGTTTAACCTAACCCCCTACAAAACAGTTTAACATAAAATTGCTTAAAACATTTTTATTCTTTATCAAAAAGGATCACCCCAGCTTTTTTTAAAAATCACTTAGCCCTTTGGAAAAACCGCAAATTTGGGGCTGGGGGTGGGCAGGGTGGGGTGGGGGGGGGCAGGGGTGGTGGTGGGGGGTGGGCGGGCAGGGTGTGGTGGTGGGGGGGGGGGGGGGTGGGTGGTGGGGGGGGGGTGGGTGGGGGGGTGGGGGAACAGGGGTGGGGGTGGGGGGCGGAGGGTGGGGGGGTGGGGGGCAGGGGGGGGGGGGGGGCGGGGAGGGTGGGGGGTGGTGGGGGGAGGCAGGGGGGTGGGGGGGGGGGTGTAGGATGGGTGGGGGGGCAGGGGGTGGGGGGGGTGGAAAGGGGGGGGGTGGAGGGGGCGGAGGGGGGTGTGGGGGGGGCAGGGGGGTGGTGGTGGGGGGCAGGGGTGGTGGTAGGGGGGGGGGGGGGGTTGGGGGGGGGAGGGGGGTTGGGGGGTGGGGGGGGGGGTGGTGGGGGGGCAGGGGGGGGGGGTGGGTAGGGGGGTGTGGGGGGGGGGCGGGGTGGTGGGGGTGGGGGGCAGGTTTGGGGTGGGGGGCAGGGGGGTGGTGGGTGGGGGGGGGGGGTGGTGGGGGTGGGGAGGGGTGTGGGGGTGGGGAGGGGGTGGGGGGTGGGGGGGGGGTTGTGGTGGTGGGGGGGCGGGGGGTTTGGGGTGGGGGGGGGCAGGGGGGTGGGGGTGGCGGCAGGGTGTGGGGGGGAGTGGGGGGGGAAAAAGGGGGTGGTGGGGGTGGGAGGGGGTTGGGGGGGGGGAGGGGGGTGGGGGGTGGGGGTAGGGGGGGTGGGGGTGGGCAGGGGGTTTGGGGGGGGCGGGCAGGGTTGGGGGGGTGGGGGGGGGGGGGGGTGGTGGGGGGGGGGCAGGGGGGGGGGGGTGGGCAAGGGTTTTGGTGGGGGGGGGCAGGGGGGGTGGGGGGTTTTTAGGGTGGGGGGGGGGGGGGGTGTTGTGGGGGTGGGGACAGGGTGGGGGGGGGGGGGCGGGGTGGTGGGGGGGGGGTGGGGGGGGAGGGTGGGGGGAGGGTGTGGTGGGGGTGGGGGCCCGGGTGGTGGTGGGGGGCGGGGGGTGTGGTTTGGGTGGGCAGGGTGGTGGGGGTGGGAGGGGGGTGGTGGGGTGGGCGGGTGGGGGGTGGGGGGGGAAAGGGGGGGTGGTGGGGGGCGGGGTTTTTGGGGGGGGGTGGTTTTGGGGGGCAGGGTGGGGGTGGGGGGCAGGGGGGGGGTGGGGGCGGGTGGGGGGGTGGGGGGCGGGGGGTTTTTTTGGGGGGGGGGCATTGGGGGTGTGGGTAAAAGGGGGGGCAGGTGATGGGTGGGGTCGGGGGGGGGGGTGCAGGTGTGGTGCTGGTTTGGGTGTCAGGTGTGGGCTGGAGTGTGGCTAGTTGGGCGGGCAGTTCAGGTGGGGTTGGTATGTTGTGCTGGGTTGTCGGGCAGGTCAGGTGTCGGCTGGTGTGTGGTGCTGGGTTGGACAGGTCAGGTGTGTGCTCCTGGGTGAACGGCAGGTCAGGTATGTGCTGGGCCAAAAACACACACTCAAGGAAAAGGATCTTGGGGTGAGTATAATACCGAGCACATCTCCTGAGGCGCACATCAACTAGATAACTGCTGCAGCATAGGGCGCCTGGCAAACCTGTCGTTCAAGACTCTGACACCGTGTACATCTAGCCCATATTGGAGTATGCAGCACCAGTTTTGAACCCACACCTGGTCAAGCATGTCAAATAATTAGAGAAAGTGCAAAGGTTTGCAACACAACTAGTCCCAGAGATAAGGGTAATGTTCTACGAAGAAAGGTTAAGGGAAATCGGCCTGACAACACTGGAGGACGGGGAGGTTGGGGAAGACATGATAACGACATAAAAAAATTTGCAAGGAATTGACAAGGTGGACAGAGACAGGATGTTCCAGAGATGGGACAGAAACAAGGGGTCACAATTGGAAGTTGAAGATTCAGATGAGTCAGAGGGATGTTAAGAAGTATTTCTTCAGTCATAGAGTTGTCAGGAAGTGGAATAGTCTAGAAAGTGACGTAGTGGAGGCAGGAACCATACATAGTTTTAAGACGAGGTTTGATAAAGCTCATGGAGCAGGAGAGAGAGGACCTAGTAGCGATCAGCGAAGAGGCGGGGCCAGGAGCTATGAATCGACCCCTGCAACCACAAATAGGTGAGTACACATACACAGAGTCAACACAACACGGTGGACCTGGGCCAGGTCTCTCAACAAAGGTTACCTATACAAACTGAGACTCACTCTTGGCCTCCACTGCACCTTCCTGTACGCATTTCCAAACCCGAGACTCGTTTATTCTCTGACACCGCCGCTATTACAGACGTCTGATGTCCCATTATTCGCAGACATTCTGCTGCTTTCCCGGACTCCCGATGCAGTCCGTTCTGCTAACCATCGTCAGTATATCACGTTGGCTAAAAAAGTCGAATGTGTGACTGTGCAAATGGAATGAAAAACGTGATTATGTGACTGTCTTGATTTAATTTGCGTTCGATGGGTGTCCTTTTTCTCTTCGTTCCTCAAAAGTTTTTATCTTCTTTATTAATTATTCCGTTTATTGACATAACGGTATGTTGTTATAAGTTGGTAAATTTTGCTGGTAGACAACACTCTACTGTCAACAATTTAACCTTAAAAACGTGTGTCGATAAATTTTCTCAAATCTTTTTATGAAAAAAAAGTTAACGCATTACCGTTATTCCCGGCCTTTGATGTTTGATTATTTGCGGAAACGTCGTCTTCTTTAGACAGGTTAGCCTCTATATTTTCCACTCCAGCCGTCTCCTCCACTGCCCTCAAACACTTTCTTCCAGCGACACTGAAGTTAATAAATCAGCTCTACACTGTAGCCTAAACAATTAAAGTAAACCAGTGTATTAACTGCCAGGGTAAAGTTGACTTCCTGAAACCCTTTAACACAAATTACTTTTAACATTGTTAATTGATGGTAACATCACTAATTTTCAATTATCATAGCAATTTGCTACTATCATTATTAATTTGTTGCTATCGTGACCAATTAGCTGTCGTATTACAGATATCATAAGCATAATCTAAACGAACCAATTATAAGTTAATTAGTCGCAGTTCAAACCATGTCCGTCATTCGTTCCAACTAATAGGCAATATTTCACAGCAAATTTAGGCGAAAGGGAAAAATTTCCTTGATATTTAGACTGGATTTTTTTTTGTTAGGCGCATCAATAGTAAGGAGTTAGAAGTTTCATAATATTCCATATAAATCTTAGCAAGTACAATTATATGTTCTTTCTCACTGGTTTTGTTGCACTTCGCTGGTATTTCTTTCTCTCTCTGAGCACACTAGTCTCCACTCTCTTAACTCTTCCAGTCAATTCTTCTTATCTTAACCAGTTTTCTCTCTTTTTCAGTTTAAATGTGAATGACAATTTAATTCACTACTTCCTTTCCTTGGTGTTCAAGCCTCTTTACTATGATTGTCTTTTCTTTTTCCCATCTTCCTCATGCTTGTGCACAATGCCTTGTACAATCATTATTACTTTTTCTACAGTCTGTTAAAAGAAGTGTTCTTGTTTCTCTTTTCCTTCACAGCCTCCGTGTCTGTGATCTTCAATTTCTTGACTCGGAAATTTCCTTCTCGGTAGTTCATTCTTTTATTTTAGCTGTCTTTTTAATTTCATAAAGTGTGCCTGTCCCCATGTTAAATGGCACTGAGCCAACCACTGACGCTGCTCATAATCGTTTTAGTTCTGGAGAGAGCACTAAACTAATAATGGTCATTTTAGGAGGAATTCGGAATCGATCCAAGGAAGGGGTGGATAAGTCCTGTTTCTTGGATCAAACACCATTTACCAACAGCATCAAGGCAAAATAATGGAATAATGCAGAATACTACTGCGCCATTACGAGAATAACAATGCCAAACTTAGTCTAAGTAGGATACACGAGCGTTGAAATTTTGAAGGCGATCAGAAACCAATTTCAGGAATGGTCAGTATAATATTAGACAGAGAGCTCCTGCACTTATCAATTGCTCGATAAACCTTCTCTTAGTAACAGGGTTGAAAACGATCGGACAAGGCGTTTTTTAGTTAAGAACGAAAGTATTGAAAATAAGTTCAAAATAAGAACACTATCTAAAAATGTGGATGCTGCTCAGCCATTAAGTTTTCCAATATTTAAAACTTGTAGAAATAAAAAAAATACTTTAAAAACGTTAGTTTTTAATATTTCTCAATTTTTTTATTTTTGTCGTTCTATTCTATTTAAATTTCTCTTCTGTACTCTAAGATTTTTTTTTTTTTTTTTTTTTTTTAAGAAAGCCTAATTTGATAAAAATATCTATAAAACTGAAAAATTAACTCCCACAAAACGAAAATACAATACAAAAATATTTTCAGTTAAGATAAAAGCTGAAGTGGTTTGAATCCGAGCACTTTAAAATATGCATAATTCAACGTGAGAGCTAAACTTTCTTTTAATAATGCCCATCAACCCTGAAAGTTTGAAGCCTATCAGAAAAGGCATTTTCCAGTAATTATTCCGAATCGGACTCTTCCGAAGATATTTTTTTAATAACTTCAGTAAAATTTAGAATTTGCGCCTAAAGAGCCTAAACTCAAAGGGCGTCTTCCCTATGACGATATATATCAACCTTAATTTGTCAAGCCGATGACACGAAGTAAACTTTGTCACTGAATGCAAATAAATATCAATGTTTATTAAATACAACAGCCAAATTGGGACTTGGTATAAACCTTGGTAATAGATACCTACAAACTGGTTTAAAAACACACGTAAGCAAACACTAGGACATATTTATTAGAAAACGTTTCTGTCCTGGGATCTTGATCACTCAAAGGACCGAAACGTTTTCTAATAAATATGCCCTAATGTTTGCTCAAGTGTCATTATAAACCAAACTGGGTCTTAAATTATCTGTATTGTCTTCAGGAAAATATTCCATATTTATAAACGCTGAAAACTGCTTGTATATTTTGTATTTTGACACCGAAGTGGCTAGTTTATGGTGCACTCACTATCCATCCAGTGGATGACAGTGGCTAGTTTATGGTGCACTCACTATCCATCCAGTGGATGACAGTGGCTAGTTTATGGTGCACTCACTATCCATCCAGTGGATGACAGTGGCTAGTTTATGGTGCATTCACTATCCATCCAGTGGATGACAGTGGCTAGTTTATGGTGCACTCACTATCCATCCAGTGGATGACAGTGGCTAGTTTATGGTGCACTCACTATCCATCCAGTGGATGACAGTGGCTAGTTTATGGTGCACTCACTATCCATCCAGTGGATGACAGTAGCTAGTTTATGGTGCACTCACTATCCATCCAGTGGATGACAGTGGCTAGTTTATGGTGCACTCACTATCCATCCAGTGGATGACAGTGGCTAGTTTATGGTGCACTCACTATCCATCCAGTGGATGACAGTGGCTAGTTTATGGTGCACTCACTATCCATCCAGTGCATGGTAGTAGCTAGTTTATGATGCACTCACTATCCATCCAGTGGATGACAGTGGCTAATTTATGGTGCACTCACTATCCATCCAGTGCATGGTAGTAGCTAGTTTATGGTGCACTCACTATCCATCTAGTGGATGACAGTGGCTAGTTTATGGTGCACTCACTATCCATCCAGTGGATGAAAGTGACTAGTTTATGGTGCACTCACTTTCCATCCAGTGGATGGTAGTGGCTAGTTTATGGTGCACTCCCTATCCATCCAGTGGATGGTAGTGGCTAGTTTATGGTGCACTCGCTATCCATCCAGTGGATGGTAGTGGCTAGTTTATGGTGCACCCGCTATCCATCCAGTGGATGGTAGTGGCTAGTTTATGGTGCACCCGCTATCCATCCAGTGGATGGTAGTGGCTGGTTTATGGTGCACTCGCTATCCATCCAGTGGATGGTAGATGCTAGTTTATGGTGCACTCCTATCCATCCAGTGGATGACAGTGGCTAGTTTATGGTGCACTCACTATCCATCCAGTGGATGAATGGCTAGTTTATGGTGCACTCTATCCATCCAGTGGATGATAGTAGCTAGTTTATAGTGCACTCACTATCCATCCAGTGATGATAGTGGCTAGTTTATGGTGCACTCACTATCCATCCAGTGGATGCAGTGACTAGTTTATGGAGCACTCTATTCATCCAGTGGATGACAGTGGCTGTTTATGGTGCACTCACTATCCATCCAGTGGATGACAGTGCTAGTTTATGGTGCACTCACTATCCATCCAGTGGATGACAGTGGCTAGTTTATGGTGCACTCACTATCCATCCAGTGGATGAAGTGGCTAGTTTATGTGCACTCACTATCCATCCAGTGGATGACAGTGAAAGCTAGTTTATGGTGCACTCACTATCCATCCAGTGGATGAAGTGGCTAGTTTATGGTGCACTCACTATCCATCCAGTGGATGGTAAGTGCTAGTTTATGGTGCACTCCTATCCATCCAGTGGATGGTAGTGGCTAGTTTATGGTGCACTCACTATCCATCCAGTGGATGAGTGGCTAGTTTATGGTGCACTCCTATCCATCCAGTGGATGCAGTGGCTAGTTTATGGTGCACTCCTATCCATCCAGTGGATGAGTGGCTGGTTTATGGTGCACTCCTATCCATCCAGTGGATGAGTGCTAGTTTATGGTGCACTCACTATCCATCCAGTGGATGACAGTGGCTAGTTTATGGTGCACTCACTATCCATCCAGTGGATGAATGGCTAGTTTATGGTGCACTACTATCCATCCAGTGGATGAAGTAGCTAGTTTATAGTGCACTCACTATCCATCCAGTGGATGATAGTGACTAGTTTATGGTGCACTCTATCCATCCAGTGGATGGTAGTGCTGAGTTTATAGGATGCATCACTGATAACCATCCAGTGGATGACAGTGGCTAGTTTATGGTGCACTCACTATCCATCCAGTGGATGACAGTGGCTAGTTTATGGTGCACTCACTATCCATCCAGTGGATGACAGTGGCTAGTTTATGGTGCACTCACTATCCATCCAGTGGATGAAGTGGCTAGTTTATTGGCACCACTATCCATCAGTGGATGATCAGTGGCTGAGTTTATTTGCTTGCCTATCCATCAGTGGATGAAGTGCTGAGTTTATGGTGACTCACTATCCATCAGTGTGGTGAGTGGTCTAGTTTATGGTGCACTCACTATCCATCCAGTGGATGGAAGTGGCTAGTTTATGGTGCACTCCTATCCATCAGTGGATGGAGTGCTAGTTTATGGTGCACTGCATCCATCAGTGGATGAAGTGCTAGTTTATGGTACTCTATCCATCCAGTGGATGAGTGCTAGTTATGTGCCTCACTTCATCAGTGGATGGTAGTTGGCTGGTTTATGGTGACTCCTATCCATCAGTGGATGGTAGTGTAGTTTATGGTGCATGCATCCATCCAGTGGATGAAGTGGCTGAGTTATGGTGCACTCGCTATCCATCAGTGGATTTGTGTGTAGATGGTGAGCTGTTTGTGGTTAGTTGGTGCACTCCTATCCATCCAGTGGATGAAGTGGCTAGGTTTATGGTGCACTCTATCCATCAGTGGATGGTAGTGCTAGTTTATGGTGCACTTGGATTCATCCGTGGATGAAGTGGCTAGTTTATGGTGCACTGACTATTCATCCAGTGGATGGTAGTGGCTAGTTATGTGCACTCTATCCATCAGTGGATGATAGTAGCTAGTTTATGGTGCACTCACTATCCATCCAGTGGATGAAAGTGCTAGTTTATGGTGCACTCACTTTCCATCCAGTGGATGGTAGTGACTAGTTATGGTGCACTCTATCCATCCAGTGGATGTAGTGGCTGTTTATGGTGCACTCGCTATCCATCAGTGGATGGTAGTGGCTGTTATGGTGCACTCGCTATTCATCCAGTGGATGGTGATGGCTAGTTATGGTGCACCGTATCCATCCAGTGGATGGTAGTGGCTAGTTTATAGTGCACTCGCTATCCATCCCGTGGATGGTAGTGCTAGTTATGGTGCACTCGCTATCCATCCAGTGGATGATAGTGGCTAGTTTATGGTGCACTCACTATTCATCCAGTGGATGATATTGGCTAGTTTATGGTGCACTCGTTATCCATCCAGTGGATGATAGTGGCTAGTTTATAGTGCACTCACTATCCATCCAGTGGATAATAGTGACTAGTTTATGGTGCACTTGCTATCCATCCAGTGGATGGTAGTGACTAGTTTATGGAGCACTTGTTATTCATCCAGTGGATAGTAGTGGCTAGTTTATTGTGCACTGACTAACCATCCAGTGGATGACAGTGGCTAGTTTATGGTGCACTCACTATCCATTCAGTGGATGGTAGTGGCTAGTTTATGGTGCACCCACTAACCATCCAGTGGATGACAGTGGCTAGTTTATGGTGCACTGACTATCCATCCAGTGGATGGTAGCGGCTAGTTTATTGAGCAGCCCATATCCCTTCTGTGGAGGGTTGGATATCAGTGGCAGGTGGTTTGTTTGTTGGTGTGTGGGAGTGGTTAGTTTGTTGGTGTGTGGGAGTGGTTAGTTTGTTGGTGTGTGGGAGTGGTTAGTTTGTGTGTGTAGGAGTGGTTAGTTTGTTGGTGTGTGAGAGTGGTTAGTTTGTTGGTTTGTGGGAGTGGTTAGTTTCTGTGTGAGGGAGTGGTTAGTTTGTTGGTGTGTGGGAGTGGTTAGTTTGTTAGTGTGTGGGAGTGGTTAGTTTGTTGGTGTGAGGGAGTGGTTAGTTTGTTGGTGTGTGGGAGTGGTTAGTTTGTTGGTGTGTGGGAGTGGTTAGTTTGTTGGTGTGTGGGAGTGGTTAGTTTGTGTGTGTAGGAGTGATTAGTTTGTTGGTGTGTGGGAGTGGTTAGTTTGTTGGTGTGTGGGAGTGGTTAGTTTGTGTGTGTAGGAGTGGTTAGTTTGTTGTTGTGTGGGAGTGGTTAGTTTGTTGGTGTGTGGGAGTGGTTAGTTTGTTGGTGTATGGGAGTGGTTAGTTTGTTGGTGTGTGGGAGTGGTTAGTTTGTGTGTGAGGGAGTGGTTAGTTTGTTGGTGTGTGGGAGTGGTTAGTTTGTTGGTGTGAGGAGTGGTTAGTTTGTTGGTGTGTGGGAGTGGTTAGTTTGTGTGTGAGGAGTGTTAGTTTGTGTGTGAGGAGTGGTTAGTTTGTGTGTAGGAGTGTTTAGTTTGTGTGTGAGGGAGTGGTTAGTTTGTGTGTGTGGAGTGGTTGATTTGTGTGTGAGGAAGTGGTTAGTTTGTGTGTGAGGGTAGTGATTTGTTGGTGTGTGGAGTGGTTAGTTTGTGTGTGAGGAGTGGTTAGTTTGTGTGTGTGGGAGTGGTTAGTTTGTGTGTGAGGAGTGGTTGTTTGTGTATGTGGGAGTGGTTAGTTTGTGTGTGAGAGGAGTGGTTAGTTAGTGTGTGAGGAGTGGTTAGTTTGTGTGTGAGGGAGTGGTTAGATGTGTGTGAGGAGTGGTTAGTTTGTTGGTGTGTGGAGTGTTGTTTGTGTGTGAGGAGTGGTTAGTTTGTGTGTGTGGGAGTGGTTAGGTTGTTGGTGTGTAGGAGTGGTTAGTTTGTGTGTGAGAGTGGTTAGTTTGTGTGAGGAGTGGTTGTTTGTGTGTGAGGAGTGGTTAGTTTGTGTGTGTGGAGTGGTTAGTTTGTGTGTGAGGAGTGGTTAGTTAGTGTGAGAGGAGTGGTTAGTTTGTGTGTGAGGAGTGGTTAGTTTGTGTGTGAGGGAGTGGTTAGTTTGTGTGTGTGGGAGTGGTTAGTTTGTGTGGGAGTGGTTAGTTTGTGTGTGTGGGAGTGGTTAATTTGTGTGAGGAGTGGTTAGTTTGTGTGTGAGGAATGGTTAGTTTGTGTGTGTGGGAGTGGTTGAGTTTGTGTGTGAGGGAGTGGATAGTTTGTGTGGGAGTGGTTAGTTTGTGTGTGTGGGAGTGGTTAGTTTGTGTGTGAGGGAGTGGTTAGTTTGTGTGTGAGGGAGTGGTTAGTTTGTGTGTGTGGGAGTGGTTAGTTTGTGTGTGAGGGGTTGGTTAGTTTGTGTGTGAAGAAGTGGTTAGTTTGTGTGTGTGGGAGTGGTTAGTTTGTTGGTGTGTGGAGTGGTTAGTTTGTGTGTGTGAGTGGTTAGTTTTGTGTGTGAGGAGTGGTTAGTTTGTGTGTGTGTGTGGGAGTGGTTAGTTTGTGTGTGAAGGAGTGGTTAGTTTGTGTGTGTGGTAGTGGTTGGTTTGTGTGTGAGGAGTGGTTAGTTTGTGTGAGGAGTGGTTAGTTTGTGTGTGAGGAGTGGTTAGATGTGTGTGAGGAGTGGTTAGTTTGTTGGTGTGTGGAGTGGTTAGTTTGTGTGTGAGGAGTGGTTAGTTTGTGTGTGTGGAGTGGTTAGGTTGTTGGTGTGTAGGAGTGGTTAGTTTGTGTGTGAGGAGTGGTTAGTTTGTGTGAGAGTGGTTAGTTTGTGTGTGAGGAGTGGTTAGTTTGTGTGTGGAGTGGTTAGTTTGTGTGTGAGGAGTGGTTAGTTAGTGTGAGAGAGTGGTTAGTTTGTGTGTGAGGAGTGGTTAGTTTGTGTGTGAGGAGTGGTTAGTTTGTGTGTGTGGGAGTGGTTAGTTTGTGTGGGAGTGGTTAGTTTGTGTGTGTGGAGTGGTTAATTTGTGTGTAGGAGTGGTTAGTTTGTGTGTGAGGGAATGGTTAGTTTGTGTGTGTGGGAGTGGTTAGTTTGTGTGTGAGGGAGTGGATAGTTTGTGTGGGAGTGGTTAGTTTGTGTGTGTGGGAGTGGTTAGTTTGTGTGTGAGGGAGTGGTTAGTTTGTGTGTGAGAGAGTGGTTAGTTTGTGTGTGTGGGAGTGGTTAGTTTGTGTGTGAGGGTGGTTAGTTTGTGTGTGAAGAAGTGGTTAGTTTGTGTGTGTGGGAGTGGTTAGTTTGTTGGTGTGTGGAGTGGTTAGTTTGTGTGTGTGTGAGTGGTTAGTTTTGTGTGTGAGGGAGTGGTTAGTTTGTGTGTGTGTGTGGGAGTGGTTAGTTTGTGTGTGAAGGAGTGGTTAGTTTGTGTGTGTGGTAGTGGTTAGTTTGTGTGTGAGGGAGTGGTTAGTTTGTGTGTGAGGGAGTGTATAGTTTGTGTGTGAGGGAGTGGTTATTTTGTGTGTGTGGGAGTGGTTAGTTTATGTGTGAGGGAGTGGTTAGTTTGTGTGTGAGGGAGTGGTTAGTTTGTGTGTGAAGAAGTGGTTAGTTTGTGTGTGAGGGAGTGGTTAGTTTGTGTGTGTGGGAGTGGTAAATTTATGTGTGAGGGAGTGGTTAGTTTGTTGGTGTGTGGGAGTGGTTGGTGTGTGTGGGGTGGTTAATTTGTGTGAGGAGTGGTTAGTTTGTGTGTGTGGGAGTGGTTAGGTTTGTGTGTGAGGAGTGGTTAGTTTGTGTGTGAAAGTGGTTAGGTTGTGTGTGTAGGAGTGGTTAGTTGTTGGTGTGTGGAGTGGTTAGTTTGTGTGTGTGGAGTGGTTAGTTTTGTGTGTGAGAGTGGTTAGTTTGTGTGTGTGTGTGGGAGTGGTTGGTTTGTGTGTGAAGGATGATTAGTTTGTGTGTGTGGTAGTAGTTGAGTTTGTGTGTGAGAGTGGTTAGTTTGTGTGTGAGAAGTGTTTAGTTTGTGTGTGAGAGTGGTTATTTGTGTGTGTGGAGTAGTTACTTTATGTGAGGAGTGAATTTGATGTGTGTGAGGAGTGGTTAGTTTGTGTGTGAAGAAGTGGTTAGTTTTGTGTGAGGAGATTGATTGTTGTGTGTGTGGGAGTGGTAAGTTTATGTGTGAGAGGAGTGGTTAGTTTGTTGGTGTGTGGGAGTGGTTGAGTGTGTGTAGGAGTGGTTAATTTGTGTGAGGAGTGTTGAGTTTGTGTGCGAGTGGTTGTATTTGTGTGAGAGTGTTATTGAATGTGTGTGAGGAGTTGTTAGTTTGTGTGTGAGGAGTTGTTGAGTTTGTGTGTGAGTGGATAGTTTGTGTGTGTGGGAGTGGTTAGTTTGTGTGTTATAGCTGAAACAATGCAGGAGGCAATGCAGGTGAAAAGTCACACACATGAGCTACTAAATCTCTGCAATAAACACAACCTAAGTCAGCAGATAGTGGAGCCAACAAGACTGGAAAACACATGACCTATTTTCACAAATAATGAGGACCTGGTAAGACATAACAAAAAAACGACCAATTCCCAAACACAATGTAATCGAGTTCGGACTTACATGCACAGGTGTCTGATCAGCACTATGCACGTACTGTGAAGGTGTCTTCATCAAATAACTTCAATAAGAAGAACAATTGGGATCAGGTGAACCATGTTGGGAAGATATCTTAAATAACATGGATGTATGTTCAAG